>JARHVA010006717.1:505000-587500 GCA_037957365.1 Torreya grandis | reverse complement strand
AAGGTCCCAAGTAGTTTAATAGTGTTTTCTCATACTTAGCCAAATTTGCATGAGACAAGAAAGAGCCAAGTAAGCAATTTGGTGATGACATATCTCTCACATGTGGACATTTCAAGATAAGTTGATCATATGGGTTTTTTCAATTTTATTCCTAGTTTATTTGTGTTAAATTTTAGATTATACGCCAAAGTGCATTAAAAGATATGCATGTGCAAAGTTGGCCTTCCAAGAAAATTTTGACATTGTTGGATTTATGGTAGAAAAATATGATTTATTATATTAATGGAATTATATATCAGTCATTCAATGTTTTCAAGATTAGTTTAACACATGGTTGGATTCTCCTATGTAAGGAGATCATATGGTCCAAATTTTAGAACATGTGCTTGAGTGAAAAAAAATATATAAAGGTGAAAATTTGACCTTATAGATAGATTGTAAATTGTCCCATAGTCATTTTTTCATAAGCTAAAGTTTGAGCAATATCGATGGATCACATTGCTTGAAGAAATCAGGAAGCAATGAGATGGTGCCAATATTCAATGTTTAATGCTAACCAGAGATAAAGATCAAGCTTCTTCCAAGGATTAATGGTGAGTAGGTAATCATATATATAGACATAAATGGTGCACTTTAAATTCAAGAGGTAAAAGTGACATTTGTATATCATAATTAAAGATAGGATGATCTCGAAGAGATTGATGGAGCACATGAGGTCAAAGTTTCCATATTTCATGAGATGTTGTCAATTGTTCAAGGGTTAACATTTGGTCACTACTACACCATGCATTAAATTTTAGATAATATAAATGGTGCATGTTTAATTTGAGTAGATATCACATGATACGTGGGCATAGTGTTTGAGGTTTAACTATGACCATTTGATTTTGAATATTTGAATTTGCAAAGGAAAAAGTAGTGCTCTATTTTTTGGCTATATATTTTGATCTATGAAAAAGTTTCTCATGGTGTAAAAATAGAAATTGTAGAGGACTCCAAGATTCATCTATAAATATATATTTTAATATTCTAAAGTGTGTACATTAAAATTCATTAAGGTTCAAATTTGACTATGTGTTCGTGTATACTCTACAAGTAACTCATGAAGGGTAATTGAGCTTGTATTGATTTTGTTTTGATATTTCATAATGAATTATATATTGAAACATGTTTTATACCCCATAAGGATTATTTTTGTCAGTTATTAAGTTTTGACCAATCGTATGTAGTATGAACAAAGGTTTAGAAGGTGACTATGTGTTCGTTCATAATGACTGTGTGCACATAATGTTGTTTGGGTGAATTATACTTATGTAGAAGAGTACTATGATGGTTATTGGCATTTAAGGAGGACCTATAGATCATTTATAATGTGTCCTTACATTTTTAAAGAGTCATTTGTAGTTTTCTTGGATAAGTGTCAAAGAGCCGAATGGGTCTCCATAGGACCTAAAAGTGACTTATGCCTATTTGAAAGTGGATTATGCTTTAGTGTGACCCATGTGAGATTCCTTAAGGGTGAATTCATGTATTATGGTTGATAAGTAAATATTTTGGTTTTGATAATTCATGAATTCTCTATATATAGTGAAACCAAATGTGTTGGTTTCTAGACTTGTGAGAGAGACTTTGTGAGACAAGTTCAATGTGGATGTGAGAATTATGGAGCAAAGGAGAGGTAGAGTGCATAGTTGATGAATTGATGAGTAGGGAATATTGATGATAGTGTGTATGACCTTAGACCATATTTTTATGTCATAAAATTGATCTTGTAGTTTTAGGATATGAGAAGAGGTCTGAGTGTTCATATGAGAATAATTTGAGGGAAAGAGAGATATTGTGGCATGCCTATGTGAGAGGCCTATATGAAATATACAGAGATTTTGTGCAAGGGCTAGATAAATAGAGATCCATCATTAGGTTTTGAAAACATCAGTTCTAAGGTGGAATTTTTATGAGGGTATAAAGGACTTGATCTTCCTTATGGGTTTTTTCTCCTTGTGAAATAGGTGTTTCACTAAATACCTTTTGTCAAGAGGATATGATCAAGGTTTGTTGGTATAAAGGAGTTGATCAGTCTCTTGTTTGTAATTTCTTATAAGATATTATTCCATGTGTTTTAGGCTTGAGATTGGTTTTTATTCCCCATGAGGGTTTCTCACAGAAAATATGTGTTATATGTTTGATCTTGTGTATATATTGAATGTATGATCTCTCTTTTTATTGTTGGTTGATCAAGTTGATATATGTTGATTTTTTAATAGTTGAAAAGGACTACAATTGAAATTGAAATATATGGGCTCACTAATTCACCTCCCGCTCTCAGTGATTGTACCTCTAATAATAGGAAATGATAATGGTGGAGGATTAGATGTTATATCCAACAATTGAATCCTCTATCTCTTTGTTGCATCAATATATCTGTTCACTTTTTAAATTTCTACTTTGATGTTATACCTATTGGAATGTTCCTTTCATCACATATTCTTGTGCATGAATTAATATTTGATCTTCCAATTTTATCCAAATGTGACAAATATTGATTTTGGGCTTGAACTTGTTTTCTCACAAAATACAATGCCAAATCTAATTATTCCATAAGAATGGTCCAATTCTATGTTATTTGAGTTATACTCATGTCTTCTCCCCTTATTATTAATGTGGCCTCCTCATTTTCATGATATTAAGTTATCTCCTTACCTCTCTTATATTCATTAACTAGATATGATGGAAAGGATCTAATTAGCACGTCCCCCACATAGATTGGGATTCCATTATAAATCATTAAAAAAAAACATAATTATGAAGATATAATTGACATAGTTGGTTTTGGTCTTCATTTTAACTCCTCTCACAGAAATTAAGATGTGTGATGACCACTTACTATTGTATGTAGATTATAAAATATTTGCATGAATTTGAATTTAAACCACTATTTATTGATCTAAGTGGCATAAACCCTTTTAGGTGGTCTAAAATATATATTTTGGATAATAAGTTGGCTTAATTCTTCCATTTCTTATTTTAGTTCAAAATTTTATTGTTCTTTTTTTTTTTAATTTTAGCTCTACATTCTTTATTTTTTCCTTTTTTTTCCTCTATTAGTTGACTACACTAGTTGTACCATTGGATAAGTATGGATTTAATATTAAAACTCTCTTTAAAAAAAATTAATTCCTCCTTACTAAGTCCATCCATTTTAGTGTAAATATATTCTAAATTTCTCTCTATGGTTTCTTCAACTAGATATTTCGTTTCTACAAGTTGTGTTATGGGTTGTGTTATAAGAACTCAAATGTGTCTACTTTCTAGTTATACTACCCTTGCCAATGAATCAAACCCATTCTCATTGTTTTAAATTACCCTAATATGTGTCATAAGTGTTTTAATTTTTCTAAGGGAGGATGTCAATTTTTTATTTTATTCTTTGTTTGGAATAACATGGGTTTCATGTTTCTATACCACCTCTTCATTATCAATGGTTTGTTCTACCACTCTTATTCATTCATTTGATGGTTTAATTGTAGGTCCTCAGTGTTCCATTTTACCAAAAACTCCAAAAATTGAGTTGAATGAATTATAAATTTCTTCTTTATTACTACTAGTGGTTTCAATATCTTCTTCCTCTTTTCCTCCACCTCCCCATATAAGCCTCCCCTCTCAATGTGGATAACATTAAAGGATTCATGGGTTTATTATTTTTATAGATTGCATCATTTTCTCTATGATTTCATCTTAGGATCACTTGATGGGTGAACCCTTTGTATGTTGTTGGGACTTAATATGAGGACATATCTTCTACCCTTTACTCTAGAAGTAGATCCTTACCCCTATCATGTGAGGGTAAGGTGGAAGGGATAAAACTTATTCTTATTCATATGAAAGGTTTATCCACTCTCACATTTTATTATCATTATCTAAATACCATATTACCTTCTTACTCCTCAACTACCATAATTATTTTAGCTACCACATCTTCAACTATCACATTTACTTTAGTTGCCACATCTTCCTCTTGTACCTCAACTTCCATATTATCTTATTCTTCTTTAGGTGGTATTTTTTTCATTCTCAATATGTCTTCCCATGATAAATTAGATGTTTTTTACTTTATCACTTCTATACCAAAAGTTGAATTAAACAATGGGGAGACCAAGCCTTTGTTTTTACATTTTGGTACTCTTTTACCATTCTTTTCAATATTTTCATTAGGAAATTTAACACATTGACCATCAAATTATATCTAAAGTGGTTGATGATATTTAAATAAAATGAATAAAACATAAAGTGTCTCTCATAATAGGTGAGGTATTTTGTAATAAAGGTAGATACTTCTACCCAAAATGAAATGAATAAAGATCCAAGTTTGACCTAGTTAGAAGAATTTAGTTATTCAATTGTTGTATGGAATAATATCTTGTTATTGTAGATATTTGTATTCATTATCATAATTCCATTATCCATGGAAGGATAGTAACCTCTGCCAATAGGTCTCTAGTGACCTCAAATCATATCCCCCTAATGGTAGTTACACCATCTCTTAGTATTTTTACAAATGCCTTAGTTATTTGAGCATCATATCCAATCATGTTATAAAAATATTTCAAACAACTTATGTTTATGAATATATCAAAAATATCATGTCTCTTTTTCAATGTTATTAGGTTTGTCATCTCTCTTCAAAATACATCTCCAACCTTTTTTGGTCACTTTTTTCTTGCAATAAATAGTGTTCATAATTTAGATATCATAATGAGAGAGTTACAATTTTGGGAATGTTTCTTTTGTTTTATGTTGTTGATGTGATATCCATCATTACTTATCTATCCATAATTTCCTTTTGACCTTTACTTATTTCTTTTCTTCTTTCATCAATCGTGATAGGACAAATCTCTACCTAACTTAATTTTTTTCTAGCTTGTAACATCATGATAAGTCATTCCTCCCCCCAACCATCAAATCACTCATATTCTTGTACCTTTTATAATGGCTAGAATGTGCAAAGAAAATAATAGAATGAATAATATTTTTTATGGATGATTTAATATGCAATAGATTAATCATATTTATTATACATTATGATAAAAAGGGAAGTTTTTTCCATAGGTAAAACCAATAGATTAGGAAACATTACTTAATACAACATGAGTACATATATTTAAATGTTTAATATGAAAAACATGATTATTCTAGAAAAATAATTAGATCATTACTTATTACAAATTGGTTTAGAAATGAATCTAGTTTGTTTAGTCTACCTTCTTTGTTCATTACTAATGTCTAGATCAATCTCTAAATTATTTTGAGTAATTATGGAGGAAAATGTGACATTTGATACCTTATTTTCTAAAATTATCTTTTATAAGATAAATAAATAAGAGTTTTGATTTCAGTACATGACTAAGTTAGAATTTTAGTGAGAATGTTTAATTGAATTCCATCTTCCTATAGAAAATAGTTTTTATCTTATTTTACAAGGAATTATAACTTCTTTTAGCAAGTAGCCAAAAATCATGCATGATAATAAATAAATAAAAATTGGTTTTGGTTGATTGCTTGGGAAGCAACACTAATTTTGGTGATGATCTATGAGAGTGGTGTTCATTATGATTGGAATTATGAAAGACGTAAGTAAGCATATTTTATTAATCATATAGGGGCCAAACACATGTGTTTATATTTATTTAGTTTTTGTCATTGGGTAATTATAGGGATGTTAAATAAAGTAGTGGTATTTTTTTGGTATGAGGGATTGTTGACATTCTATATGTTATTGTAGATAAAACCTATTTTTTTAGGAAAATTGTAAAAATTTTCAAACAACCCATATTTACTAGATATATCTAGTAGTATCTATCTTATTTAACCCATAACAATTGTATTCATTCATCTTTCAACATCTACTTTTATCTTATAGCACATGCCTATAACTTGTAGATTTATAATCATATAGCCTATATAAGTTACTATAATTCCATAACATTTGATTACATCTTGTAAAAATTGTTATAGAGCCTATAAAAAAAATATACAACATGGATATGATTACAGACAATGTATAACAAGTAGGATGCAACCCATAGTTGCTTGGAGATAACCTAAAAAAACTATGATATAACTTGTAGTTGCTTGAACACAACCAAAATAAATTATATAAATTTTATAGAGAGATGTGATTTGTTGGAAAAATAAGATAAAATCAAAATTAATAAATTGTTTTTGATATTTTTAGAATATGACTAACTAAAAAATTGTTTTTTCATTCAACATTTAACCAACCAACAAGCTATTTTTTTGTCAGGCCTATGAAGCAATGCTCACCTATTATCAGAGGGAATGGATAATGAGTTACAATGTTCATTTTATAGTCTAAAAATATCCTTTTGTAGATTAAGGAAACATGCTTAACCAATGTTTTGGCTAGCTTAGTATCCATGCAAGATCTCTCATCCTCCATGATTTCTCTAATGTAAGTCATGTTTTATAATTGTATTATTATATAGATTAAGGTGGTGATCATTCACTAATAGATAATATATTATAGGATCAGTTTTTCATAGCTTAACTTATGTATTTGTGAAGGTTTTCTCTATCTCATAATGACCAAGCCATCTCTTTTGTACCTTCCCTTTATGGTCTACATACTTAGAATCATAAAGTATGGCCTAATCTGTTGGTTGAAATTATTGTTTCTTAATAAACCAAACATCCTGCTTGATGTTTTTTTTTTCTAATCCATTTATGTGTGCTACAAGGCTTCTCTTTGGAGCTCATATAAGGAGTTGAGTTTCAAATTTATCTCCTTTACACAATTCCATGCCATGTTTTAGGGTTGTATTTAGAGTTTTAAGTTAAAGATATATGGGGAGAAAATATTTCTTACCATAGCCTAACTCATATATTATAAACCATGTTTTGGTTTTCCATGTATTTATGTATGCCCATATAACCTATAGAAGGCATGTTCCCAATCTCAATAGTGCATAACTAGTTTTTTCTAATAAATTTCTCTAATTCACTATTTTTTACCTCTACTTGGTAATTAGACTTTGGAAAATAAGTATTAGATGTCTTTTACATGATTTCATATTATTAAACCAAGGTTGAAACCAAATCATATGTGAATTATCATCCTTGATCTTTAACTATTACCTTAGAACTTTGTATCTTATGGAGATCTATTTGTAGAGGAATTCTATTATTTTTTCATAACTTTTATGTGTTACTTATCTTAATTCTACCAATTTTTTGAGGTAATCATTACATACCAATATATACTCCTTGTTATTAGTTGTTGGATTTATTGAGCACAAAAATTCAATTCCTTAGTTGTCAAAATGTTTCAAGATCAATTGGCGTTAGAGAGGAATTTCATAAAAATATGGGTTTTTTCACATATATTAGCAACTATCACATTGGAATTTATATATTATAAAATAGATGTGTAAGGTGGGCTAGCAATAGCTTATAATAAGGATCTTAGACACAGTCCTCTCTACTGTAAAATGTCCCCTACATAGCTCATCATGACATGCTCATAGGATATTAACTATTTCATCTTCCCTTACACACTTGAACATGATTTTTTTAGGCTTACTATTTAATATGTACCCCAATATTCATGAATATGAAAGGCTTATCTCATCCAAGTGGTGTTTCTTTTATTATGATAAATGTTGTCAAATCTACACTACTACATAAATTTATTGATGTGTTTAAACTAAAGAATGTTAATGGATAAATCCAAAAAATGTAAATAAATATGTGTGTGCTCTACTATACTATGCTATTGAAATGTTACTCTTGATGGAAAATATGAGAGTACTTTATCCTTACCTGGCCTATCTACAATAGTGATGTCACAATATTTTAATAGCAAACATCATCTAATTATTCTATCATTAAATATTGGTTTTTTAATTAAATACCTTTTTTTTATGTGTTTAGTTTGAATAAAAATAAAATATATAGTAATATAGTGTCTGAATTTATTGATGGCATACACTACCACAAGGAATTATTTGTCTTTTTTCTAATTGAGCTCAACTTTGAAATGATTCTTATTGCTAAAGTATATATCATAGTTCAAACATACTTATTTACATCCCATGAGAGATCCCAATGTTTTATCATAAGCCTCTAAATGGATGTATAAAGGTAATTTCCCATCCGGACTTCACCTCACTAAAATTAATACTAGTGTGTGTATATATATATATATATATATATATATATATATATATATATATATTTTGAAGTTTCTTAGGACATGTTGTATATTATCATAGATTTATTAAAGACTTTAGTAAAATAGTAGCACTTATACTTATTTTATTATCTAAAGATGTTGAATTTATATGGACTAGTGCATGTTTAAAAACATTCCAAGTAATATATATATATATATATATATATATATATATATATATATATATATATATATATATATATATATATATATATATATATATATATATATATATATATATATATATTACTTGGAATGTTTTTAAACATGCACTAGTCCATATAAATTCAACATCTTTAGATAATAAAATAAGTATAAGTGCTACTATTTTACTAAAGTCTTTAATAAATCTATGATAATATACAACATGTCCTAAGAAACTTCAAACATCATTTTGTTACTATGGGGTTACTAGGTTTTTTATTGCTTTAGTTTTGGAAAGGTCTACTTATATGCCTATTGGTGAGATATGGTGTTATATTAAAATTCCTTCCATCATCAACATATAACATTTTTCATGAATTAAGGATAATTGGTTGTCTATATAATTTTTTTCACTTGAATTATCACCCTTTGAGGAGATGTCCCAACTCTCCTTATCTAAGTGGAATAATTGAAAATTCTCTAGTCTTGTGGGTAGCCTAAGGATGAGGTGAATATCTAGATAGGGCTAACTCCCTTTATGTAACACTTTGGATCACTACTATACCTAAACTTTGGGAGGTGGGGAGGGGGGTGTGGGGGTAGGGGAGAAGGGAGAGAGAAAACTGAAAGCAAATTATCTCAAGGGATGTGATACACCAAATATGTTGATTGATACCAACTATATGCATGTTACACATGAAACCAAGAGACTAACCAAACATACACTTCTCCAATCTACATCTTCTCACATCAATATTACATTATGAGGTTATGGATAATGTTTAGGCTAGGAGGACTAGACAAGAGGACTTTAATGGCACTAGTGATTATACTAACTCACTCAACCTTGAAAATTCCTAGAATACTTCACATGACCTACAAGAAGAAGGTTTCTAACTGTAAATAGGTGAGTGAATGAAATAACATGCTAAGGAAACAAGAGTCATCACTTAAGAAAAATAAAACATTAAAGTGAGAACACTATGAATATTAATGGAAGAGGTAAAAATTAGTATTATTTATTGATCCATTGTATGCAAATTAATAGGGCTTCACCATAATCAGGTGGAACATAAGTTACAATCGCCAAAATGGTTAGTTCTTATAGAACTTTGAGAGAGAGAAGAGAAGAGAGAAGTCCAAGGGTGATAAGTACGCATGCAAATATTATAAAAGGATTTAATTTTAAATAATAATAGTGTGTGGGATGAACCATGTAAGTTTATAAGAGATAAGTTTCCATACAAGGTATGAAACTTATGAAAATTGGCATGAAACGCCTTGTGTTGGCTCAGAAAATTGCCTTCATCATCCACACCTTTTTGAAAATCTCAAAAATGATTAGGGATAGGTGTTATTATTATAATTAATTTTAGTGATTTTATACATTTCTCTCCATGTATTGTTTATAGTCCTAGTCATCTAGAATCTTCCCAAAATGAAATATCACCATCTGCAGCCCCAATAACTCTTCTTTCATGCACCCTATACACTTGACCTCAAAATTGGCTTAAATTTTCCATTAAAATACATGGTATGTATTTTATGACACTTTTGAAGACTCTCCATGGCCTTAAAATCATTAGGCACACCTGCAAATCAGTTCAGTTGAAGTTTTCCACCCTTCTCACTAGCTTGGTCACTATGCCAGTTTTGATTAGCTAAGATGAGAGTTATTATTTAAACCCTTAGGATTTTTTTAAAGGAATTAAATGACCATAATGAGTTATTAAAATTCTATATCCTCCTCCTAGACTTGATTTCAACTTTAGAATCCTTTTAAAACCTATAAAAACACATAAAATAGACAAAAGTACCATGTTTTGTACCCTATCTGTACAATTATGTATAGCTCAAAAGTATGGGGAGTATCCTAACTGAGTATTCTACAACCTCCAATGATCATCCTAAAAAATTATAGTATATTTCCATCTCCATTTCTCCAAACTGGTCACTTCAAGGGTTTAGTAAGGGTTTAGACCTATTTTACCTTTTTAATCTTCATTTATAAATATGAGACATTAAAATTTAAAAAAAAATCCACAATAATGTTTTTTAGTACTTTTTATAACTCCTATAAACTTATTTTTCTGCCATGAAAATCATTAAGAGAGATATGAGCACTCAAAGGGCTTATTCAAGCTTGTTTCTTCCATTTGCACAGGACTAAGGTTGTCTTGAGCCCAAAAGTGGATTATTTTGTGATTACACTACATAAAAAAATATTTATCATGTCTTAAATGACCTCAAAAACATTTATTTTCCCATTTTAATCCACTCTTAGAGCTATAAGTGACACTGGTTTCACATTTTATCTTTAGGCCTAAACATGCCAAGTAGGCCTGACTACACGTTAGAGCTCAACATGACTTTTGATTTTTTTCCTTGCATCCCAATAGATTATACACCTATTTTATTACCCCATATACATTATAAATTTAATTATAATTTTCACTCCATAATATAAATTAAATTTGTTCTCCATTTGGTTTTAGGCCTAAACTATGTTTGACAGGCCTACTTGCATACTTGAGGGTTTAGAACATCCTATTGGGTATCATCCTTCTAAAAATTGTTCCTAATTTTTGTTTTAATTTTTTCCATATTTTCATACCTTATCCAATTTCTCATTGGTCCCTTATCTCATCCCTTCCTCTACATTCCTTAAGGTTACAGGTTTTGCTCATAAGGGAAGTACCCTATGTTTCAGATAAAATAGAGGGTACTTCCTATATTTGTCCAAGAAAATTGTCATTTTAAAATATTCTCCAAGTCATGGATATTATATATAAAAAAAGTTATCTCTTATTTATGTCATATTACCTACTAACTCTTCAAAAAATCAAACAAACTTCTAGAAAAGGAAAACTATGCAGGGTTCCAAGATATGGACTATGTATTCCATTTGAAAGTGTCTTTTCTCTATTTTATATCACACAATAGGAGACTATTGAATTTTTTTTAATAATTATGAGTCTCATTTAAAAACACTAATCATCTTATACCCATATAACCTTCTCATTTCATACTTCTCCAACTGACTATCTTGAATTGTAGACTGTGTTTTTGCTTGAGAATGACCCCTATAGGTGTTATTTACATGAGTCAATATTGAAATAATGTTTAAAGACCCATTTATATTTCCTTGGAGTTACTTGGTACATTTTTTAAGTCATTTTTTTCACTTTTCCTATTCTAAACCATCACCTAAAAACCTTGTCTCAATTTCCTATCTATCTACAGTCATCTACAGTGGATATAGGGTCCTATAGGTGTTTATGAACTTCAAATATCATCATGTTTGTTTCTTAAGATACATTAAACATACCCTAACACTCATACATGCAGTAAAGGAACAAATTTACAAACTTTAATCCTATGTTTGTTGTAGGTACATCTTTTCAGGCCATCTATACACATTGTCTCCTATGTAGGTCTATTTTAGACTTGAAACCATGCCTAAAATACCTATACTTTAATGTTCATGTGTTTTATTTCACTCAAATGGTCATTAAAAACATGGAATATGTTTTTTTATCCTTAAGGAATTAATGTTCACTCAAAAGTTTCAAAACCTGTAGATGTTAATGGAGTTCAATGTTTTGGAAAGTAACTTTGAGGCCTCAAAAAACTAGACTCCATCAACTCTATTCACTCCAAAATTTTCCAATTCATTTTATTTTATAAATGATACGAGTTTAATTAATTAGGATTCATCAAAAAATTTATGACTGTGTTATATGATCTTGATGAAAAAGGGTTAAACCTCTATTTTCATAGTTTAGGGAAGGTGTCTCTAAAGCAGTCATTTGCCCCTTGAACATGGTTTCCAAATTTCATTGGCTAAATTAACCATAAAATAGGCCTATCATGGTCAAAACCATATTTTATGTCTACCAAGTAAGATTTCATCATCTATTTTAATGAATCAAAACACTTTTGAGCTCTTTGTGAACACCTGTAGGTGACCACTATCATACACAGGAAACAATGTGAATATGGCCAGTGTGTGTTGTAATTGAATTTCAAATGGTTTTTTACTTATCTCAAAATTTTCACATAGAATCTCTTCATTTTCAATACTCCCTTTATCAGTTCAATTACTCCTTTTCAACATGATTTATTTCTATGAGGGCACCTATAGGTGCATTATGAGTTACTTATAGGTAGAAAAACATGAAATGTGCAATATACTCAAGAAACCTACCCTCCATGTAACTTTATTTCTCCTCATGGTGTTTAAATGAGACATAAATATTATTCAAAACTCAAAACAATCTTTCACACTTCCTTTTCAACATTGAATCCGCCATGAGAGCTCCTCTATGACTATGTGTGATAGTGATAGGGGTAGACTGACTGTATTGCACTCAATGGCATTACTTTCCTGGAGATTTATTAACATAATTAACTTGAGATGAAATGATATAAAAATAACATTATAAATATTAGAATTAACTTATCACAACTCCTTGGATCCATTTTATATAATTATATGAGAATGAAAAACATCATGAAAAATGAAACAAGCAATGGAGATTAGCTAAGGAGGGATTAAAAATAATCTAGAACCAATATGACCAACTAGATTGTACATAAATGTCCAAACCAAAGCAAAACCTATAAGGTGCACAGATTTGTAAGCAGAAAAACATAGTCAACTTCATGAAGATGTTTGATAAAGAATAGACCAAAATTATTCAAAATATTGTTATTTGAATTAATATACATAAGTTTAATTCCACCTCCAAAAATCATTTGACCTATAAGTTCTCCAATTATCTGTACCAAGTACAAACCTAAATATTGGTTATGTGTGCCTAGAAGGATGAAAAAGGATCAAAATGGTTTTAGCCCAAATTTGATACTTAAAAATTAATTCAAGACTTTAAATGTATCTAATGAAGCTAAATATTCATATCATTACCTTACCCCATGTGGCACACTTCCCCATGGGTCATACAAGTGCCAAACTCTTCTTTTTCCCCAAGAGCTCTTTCTTCTAAATAACCTACCACTTTTAGTTAGAAATAGTTACCTAAGACATAATAGGACACATGTCATGTGACATAACCTTTTTACACCTTTAAATTTCCCTAGGAGGCCATACAACTCATTTAATACCCTATTTTGACCCCCAAAATGACCCAAAATTATATAAGGACTACAGGACCAATGCCCAAGGCTAATATGACATTAAATAACATTAAATGACCTATGATATACCTTATGACTAAATATTAAACCCTTAAAACATCTAAAAAACAAGGTTTTACCTATAGGGGTCCTAATTTGACTTGCAAGGTCAAATTTGGTCAACAATAACATTGAATAAATTTATGTATGTTCTTTGTGGCTTCATCATATGTATTCTCATATACCATGAATTCATCCATATAAATATTTATGAAATCATGGGATTGGTCATATAAAATGCTCAAACCATATCTTTGATAGGTGGCATGAGCATTACATAATGCAAATGAGAGTTTAAAATATGCATAGGTACCCTATGGAGACATAAAGGTGGTCTTATCTTGGTCCTCAGGTGATATTATAATTTTATTCTAAAAACTAAACTCATCTAGAAAGGAGAATTACTTCTTCCCATAGAGTGTTTCAATTACTTGGTTAATTAAATGAATATGAAAGTGACCCTTCCTTTTGGAAACATTAAGTTCCATATAATCCACACAAATATGCTATTTTCCACCATCTTTTGGCACAATGATAAGGGGTGACACCCACTTGCTATCAGAGATAAGATAAACATATATTTCATGCAAGATTTTATGTAATTATGTTTCGTTATATCCTTAACTACAAGGCTCATACATATTTATGGTTTTCATATGGGTTTTCATTCCTCCTTGATACATATGTGGTTCATACATAAGTATGGGTGTATGCCCATCATGTCATGGTAGTACCATGAAAAATGAGTTTTGTGTTATTTGATAATGGTCACTAGTTGTGTTTCTTGTTGAAGGTCCATCTTATTGTTTATATTAAGAGGTCTTAAATGTATGATTTCTAAATTTTTTTTTAAATGACACCATGGAATCTATGTTACCCAAGAGAGGATTGATGCTGAAATGGTGTGGTAGTAGCTAATGAAAATTTCAAATGTCAACTATGGATCTGAGGATCCTTTTATTGGAAATATCTTGTTAAGGGGACATTGTATACATTGTGATTGGTTGTCTATTTTTGGTTCACTTTGATAATTATTTCTTAGCATATTATAAATGACCACATCTTTATCTTATACATTCAATGAAATGTTATGTTACTCATGATCAGGGTCTGGAAAGGAGATTACTCATCCTCATATCCTATCCAACATGGTCATTCTACTTCACAAATATTGAGATGGTTATAATTTAACCAACTTATTTTTAGTGTTTACAATGAATAATATGTAGCTAGCTAGGGTCTCTTAGGATAAGTGGGTGTCCCCCAAGTTGGTTTTAGGCTATAATATTATAGAGTCTATTAGTTAACCCCTTTATTCCATGATGATGACCAGGTGTTCTCTACCCTTGAGGTTTTCACCATTGATCTATCTTCCATTTGTATAATTATGGTGTTTTGGTGAAGGCCTTTGGGGTGAAGTTTTTTCATCATTTATTTGGTCACCACTTTAATGGATTCCTCTATGTTTATTAAGGTATTTTCTTTAAGGATGCTATAAATGAGGATGTCAACTACTTAGATATATGAGTCATAATACTCAGGTGGAATTATATTTCCAAACATAATATCCTCAATTTGTCTAAGTACTTGGACCATATTAGGATATTTTTTGTTTTGGCTAAGATTATTTAGACACAATTTCCATATAGCATTTGTGTAAATAGGGATCAATTTTATATATTTAAATAGTGGGATTTTTACATAGACATTTTTAAGCTATCCGAATAAATCGAACATAGATTCATGTTATTGTTTTTGAAGGTTTCGTCTCTTGTGAAAAGGAAGGGTATTAGGTTCTCATTGACTAGTAAATACATTTCGTTACAATGTCAACGACCTCTTCATTATGTGCATTATTATGGGTATGGTGGGTTTTGTGATATTCATCTTGAAAAAAATTGTACTTTGTTTGCGTTCATTGAATAACTTGGGTATTGCATCAATTATCTAGTGTATGTCAGTTGAGATAAATTATGTATGGGGTTAGGTATAGATTGGTTAGGTAATTGAAGAGCTCTAGGCTGATTTGAAGTAGCATCATTAGTTGGTATTGTTATTGCATTTTTTGGTACCCATAATTATTTTTAAATGTGGATGGTTTCTTTTTCATGGTTATTTCTATTTATTGGGGGGTGGGTACCACTGATAGTTTTAATTTTATGGTTACTATGACAAGGGTTGGAATTGTTGAAAATTTACCTAAACTTGGAAACTTAATTGTGTCCAAGTTTAGTTTTGTGGTGGCATTTTTTGTGTTTAATTCCAATGGGTGGATTCATACTAATTTTGAGCGGAAAATTAAAATTATGAATTATAAAATGGAGTGTTTGATGATATACCTATATTTTTAGGTCTTCATGATAAATTTAATTTTTTGGACATGTAAAATACCTTCTCTATCTCCTTTGATTATTTGGATTTATATTATGATAGTTTCATCCTTTTGTATGCTTTTTGCCTTTATGCGAGTAGTCTAACATCAACATAATACTTTATTTATGTGGAAATATGAGAATTACACAATCAAATATTATTATAATTCTTCTATTTTTTTCATGTATGTAATGAATCAATTTTGTGGCCACGTGGCTAATAATATATTATTTCATATCCTACACTAGGTTACTAAATTTCATCATTTATACCCCATTAGTTTATTTAGAGGACGATGATGGAAAAAATTTATTGTTGCAGGTTTAGTTCATTATAATCATGCATTAAATTATACACAAAATGATGATATCATCAAATTTTATTTGTGAAACATATCCATTAATCATGAAATTCAACACTTACAAGCATTATTCATTGATTCCTTTCTAAAATATCAATTTAATGGACTTTAGAACCAACTTGTTCTATTTATATTTTTATAGACTAGACACAAATATTTCCACATAGTCTTTTAGTGGTTCCTCCTTTTTTATGACATATGAAATATGTCATCCATTATGAAATATTTTTCTTTGTAATAGTCTTAATAATTAGAGATAAATATATATGTAATGTCTTTTTTTAATTTATGATTTAATTCTTCATCAATCACATGCACCATCATAGGGTTGAATTTTTTAGAGTCACTAGAAATTATTTTAGCTTGTGTGCATCCTAATTATATTTTTAATAGAAAAAAATGATGCTAAGCTTTAAGAGGAATGTGTCATGGTCCTCATTTACCATTCTCTTGAATTTAATTAGATATGAAAATGTAAGGTTATTCATGGGTTCCTTACCTATGGGGGTCTTTATTGTAAATTAAAATAATGTGTCTTCACTTACATGGGTTTCTCCTTCAATGTATCCCATGATTATTTGAACCACTCATGTACCTGTGACTTTTCCAACTCACAATTATCATCGTTTCTCAATATTATCATCCCAACACAAGTAGTGAATGATGGATTAATTATTCTTTATGGGAGAGTGAGATTTTATGGATGGGAGTGATGGAGTAATTTTTTTTGGAAATTGGCTTGAAAAATCAAGAAATATGTTGTCTTTCTCACCTATGTCTAGGACTACAAGTTAAATATTTAATTTTGAGAATGTAATGGCTCATTATTCTCTTTTGTAAATAATTCTAGGTAAAGGAAAATGGGAATGAATAACAAACTCCTGAGTGTAGGGTTGTCAAGTTGGTACTCTTACAAGGATGTCTTTTTTAGGGATATGAGAATCTTTTTATCCTTTGTCTTTAGATAGTTTAACTAGTTCATCCAAGAACCTTTCAATTGCTACCTCTTCTACCTATTTTGATATAGTTTCAAATGATATGAATGGATTGAGTACATGTGTTATTATAAAACTTGTAGTTACTAAATGTTATACCTCATCTTTTTCTCCCATAGAAAAAATCACTCTACTAGTTAAGAATCTACCTAAGTGATTCCTCTCATGCTACATACATTGATTCAATAATAATTTAGATATTTTATACCCTATCTTACACATGGTTAGTTCTAGGATGGAATAAAAATATTTTGATTAATTTAAAATATATAGATTGAAATGTTAACTAGAAATTAGAAAATTACTCTAGCATGTATGGAAATTATTCTAGAAATCATGAATTCTAGCTTAATCTCCTATGATACTAATGATTTCCACCTATCCCCAATAATTAAATTAAAATGGTGATAAATATCAAACCACAAATTAAACCTTAGGCAAAAAAAAGTATGTTTACAACTATATAGATTAACCTAAGGGGAAGTTGTTTGATTTTTTGATACTACTAATTCATTAATTTTTCAATCCATGATATATATTTGGAAAGGCATTGGCACTTTATATTAAAAACTAGTCTCTTTCAAGGGTTGAGGTGCCAAGATCACATATAGGGAGACACATGTGAATGGATATTAAATAACATGAAATTAAACAACTAGAAAGTATATCTCGTGCTAACATGGAAGCTTCCTCACATGATAGTGAATTTGAACTTTGTAGAAATATAAACTACTTATGCATAGAATCAAACATATATTATTGTCTAATTAAATAATAAATAATAACTACACAAAATGTAAAAAATGAATCTAAACTAACAGACATGATGTTTACAAAAATTCTTCTCAAGTGGGCCATGACTTGGTCGAAGTTGTGTTAGAATCCATTCTTATTATTATAGTTTTTTACTTCTGACCACTTATTCTTGCATTAAAGAGCATGTAGTAATGATAATATTGTGAAAAAAAAAGTTACATATTTTCATTATAGAATTTTATCTCTATCTCAAAACTTATTGATTAAAATTTTATACTAGTTAACTTATGCCCTACTACCTACCCTTAAAATATAGAGGATAGGGTCTTATTCAGTATTTTAAGTTCACTAAAAATTACAAAATAAATTTTGGTTGTTAGCATAATCTAAAAGAAACAACATTCGCATTTGTTTTGACAAATTTACAATCAATAATAAAAAATCATTATAAAATAGGAATTAGAAGAGAGTTGTCTATTCCATTATTAAAATGGTCTTAGAGGTGTGGTATAATGGAGAAAGAATGATTATGGGGTGTTTAGACATTGATTATTAGTTTTCATAGATTGTAGGAAACTCCTTATACCTCAAATTTTGAAGGAGATCCATTTCAAGCTACCAACTAACCTTCATATTCATATATGGACATTAAAAATAAGTGTTATGGGCTAGCATTAAACACTTATGGGTTAAAATAACCACTAAAGATACTACTATGGATTAAAATTAATGTTGTAGTTATTTCTAAGGGTTAGAATGATTGTTACAAGTTCTATGGGTTAGAATGTTTGTTATTGTTATTGTTATGGGTTGACCACCATTTTTATATGAATTTGGTACCTAGTTATTATAGGTTGGTCTACCTAGTTAAGATGGGTTGGCATACCTGGTTACTATGGGTTAGCCTATGAGCACTCAAACCATGATATATAGTTTCTACAAGTACCTATTCTACTTAATAGTTTATCCTTAAGATATGTATGTATTGGTTAGTAATAAATATGAAATAATAATGATATTAAATGATACAATATTATTCATAAAGTAAGTAGTTTAATCATAAATCATCAAATATATATACAACATATTCATCTAGTACTATATAACATAAAGGTTAATCTATTAGTTCACCATCCATAAAAAATAAAATAATACACACTCTATATTTAATAATATTTACACTCACATATCTTCAACTAATGGATCGATATTGCATTTCATACCTAATTGAATCCATATTTGATATTGAAAGATCAATACAATCACATTTACTTGTTACAAATGTCTTCATCGATTGAGGGTGGGTAGTGGGGATGTGTTATCCCACTAATGAATAGGAGGCAGATAGGGAATAATAAGTGGCCAATAAATTGAATCAATGGCATGGGTAACTTTTTCAACATTGCAAATCTTTTTATAGAACTATTTATTTTTTATAATAGATTACATTCATATTTTTTTATGTTAAATTTTAATGTGTATGTAAAGATCTAGAGGTTTGTTTGATTTGTCATTAACCAAAACTAATGGCTTTGATTAAATACATATTTAAAAATAATAATATTTATATGAGCTCACCATCAATGAGAGTAGGTTTGTTATTGTAATGAGAAAATGTTTTATTGATGATTTAAAATTGAGGAAACTTATAAATATATATTATAGATCTATTTGACGATTTTAAAGAAGAGATTTTATAAGCAATTACATCAACAACATGTCAAGGTAAAATGTGTCCTCTAAATAACACAAATAATTAGCTTTGTTTTCATAATTTTATAATATTATGGTGTTTGATAACATAGAACCATTAACTCATTGTAAACAAAACTCTTTTAATTCAATTTTGATATTTTATCTCAACAAGTCCCTTGAATAATTAATTAACATGTCAATCTTACATATAATTAAATTTTATAATGATTTTACCAAGCTAGGCTTGCACTAAGTGATTTTGTTAATCTCGCTCCCTAGAAAATAAACTATAATACTTTCTATTCTTATGCAATATAATCAAGTTTATATGAATGTGGATTAATTTTACTTTATTTACATAAGTCCTTGTATTTTATAGATTATCACTATATTTTAAAATTATGTATATGTATGTTAGTTTTTATTTTTTCATACTTTTGTAAGTTGAAAATGTTGTATCAATTTTTGAGGCATGTTACTTTTAGTATCTAATTTTATCAATTTGAGTGTCTTTATTTCCTTATAAATACTAAAAACCTTTGGGCTCTAAACGCTTTTCAATTTATTTCTACTCATATTTGTCACCATATAATGTTAAAATAAAGATTATTTTGTTGGTTGTCACCATAGAATGTCTGAAGAAAGATTATTTTGTTGGTTTTTGCTTAGTTGTGTTTTCCCACTTTAAGTTTATTTAAAATTTTATTAAAAATCAATCATTCCCTTCTTAATTTGTGCAAAGTCCCTCTTTGAACAAAGAATTAATACTAGAGTTTGGTCACTATGTAAATTTTAATCTAAGCCGACATATTTTATTATAACCATGTTCTTGGACTAGATTAAGATGTATTAAAACCCACGGATGAGCCAAGCTCAATAGGGACTCTTATAAAAATTTAGCATTATTCTTACATAATTTTAAGTGAAATGAAAACCTCTATATGGTTTAAAATACAATCATCCAAAATGAAACTTACTATATTAAAATTGTATTAAGTTATGTTTTTAATGTGAAAATATAACTATCTTTTTAGTTCTATGATGGTACAAAAATTAAACATATTTGTTTCTTATATTTATATATAGAAAGTGGGATGTCATCTTTTATATGATAAATTATTATTATAGATAATAGTTAAGGGCATGTTTTTATTGTAGTTGTAAGTTCAAGTCTTTTCTTAATTTTTTATGATTATAAATTTTTTTCAATCCTTTATGCTTATCCATTATGTACATGGCCTAAAAAGATTATTTCTTCTTCTTAAAAAATTATGTTCAAATTTATAGGCATGTTAATTCATTTTTAGTAAAACCCTATGATCTGTAAACTAAAAATACAAGTGTAGTACATCCGAAAAACACTTTTTCACATTTAAGAGATCCTTTAATTTCTTGATTTTTTGTTTAATTTTGTATAAATAAATTAAAACAAGAATTTAAATGATGATCAAAATTAAATAATAATTAGAAAAAATTAAAAGAAGTCACCAGCAAATTGATAATGGAGTTTGGCTTCAATAGCCTATGTCTCCGGGTCCATTCGAGGTGAGAACCATTCTCATTAATTTTGTGCAACAAATGGCTTCCAAAATCAATACAAGTCTTCAATTCACCTTCTCTGATCTCTACTTTCCTGTAATTATATCTCCCAGATTTGAAATAATGTCCCAAGGCCATACAAAGCAACAATAAGACTCTAACCTTCTTAAATCTCCTTACACAGTCGGCTCTTCTCCTCCTTCAAGTAGAATTTCATTTCATTTATAGCACTTCGACCTCCATAGCTCAAGTGGTCAAATTATATTCCTTTCATGCCAAAGGTTCAAGGTTCAAAACTGGTGGCCTCCTTTTTAGGTGCTTGGAAATCGTTGGTTTTCCTCCTTGGGCGCATGTGAATCTTTTTTATCCCACATGTGTTGGGTATAACATTTTATCAAGATTAAAATAGGTAATCCGGTCCCTTTTAAAATGCTGAGACTTAGTTGCTAGCTTAGGCTACTGTTAGACTTGGTCATTGCATGATTTGTGTGGTGATGTGGTAGCTAGTGCATGTTGGACATTGGCGCCTTATTTCAAAGTGATAAACATTTGAAACTTAAATACAATTTCTCAAATAACATGTGAATAAAAAAATCACACCAATCTTTTTTTTGCACTAAATCATTTTGCCACGTGTCAAATGGCTATTGGTCCACTTGGCATATTTAAATAGTGCCACGTCACTTTTGACTCCCATTATTCGCCGGTTGTAAGATTTCTTCAACTAGTTATATCTTGAGCATCAGGACTCCATTTTTCATTCCAAAAGAAATGATAGAAAGCTCTCGATGAATTCTATGATGTGAAAATGATTCAACCAGAATTTTAATACTTTCAAAAATGGAATGGTACATGGATCCACCTATATCACTCCTCCCCACTGTGAACTTTTGGACCTCTGAAAGTTGAAATTAATTGGTAATGAGGTGAGGGTATTTTTACCTTACCTTTATGACTTCCATCCATTTGGCCTTGCTTGGGTGCATCCCTTTGAGACCAACATGAAGATATTCAACATTACCTCTTTGCAAAGTCCGCATATTCCTATCAAGTATAGTATCTTCCTGCAATTCTGTTAAATATTCAGGAGAAAAATCATCAACGGAAGGAATGGATACACTTTCATCATGATCAATTATCATTAGAGGCTCATACAATTTTAGACTTTCCACATTTACAATTGAATAAATCTGCATGTAAGATGGTAAATCTAATCGAAAAGCATTTATGCCAATTTTTTCCGTTATCTGGAAAGGACCATACCATATTGGTTTCAACTTTTTACCTTCACTTGTCAGTCTTTCCTTACTAATGTGAAGTCATACCATATCACCTAAAACAAATTGGTGATCAACATGATGTTTGTCATGCCTAGCTTTGTAATTGGCTTGACTTTTCTCCAATTGAGTACGAATAGTCTGATGTATGAGTTATATTTGTTTAATGAACTTATTGGCCTGAATGGCTTCTTTTGGTTCACCAATAGTTGTATCCTATCCATAGAAAACATCTAGAGGAGATTTAGGCAAGTATTCATAACAAACATCAAATTTTCATAGTAGAAGAATGAAGTTCCCGGTTATATGCATGATGTATGTAACACAATTATTCATCCCATAACTTTGAATGTTTATTGCTATAACCCCTAAGAAAATGTGCCACAGTGTGGTTCACAACCTCTATTTGTTCGTCAATTTGTGGATGAAATGTAGTGCTCTTTTTTAATTTCATGTCCATTATTCCCCATAAAGTTGACCAAAACTCCCTAATAAATCGAGAATCCCGATAAAAAATAATTGAAGTAGGCAAACCAAAATGAACCCATACATGTTCAAAAAACAAGTGTGCAGTGCCTTTGCCATTAATTTTCTTAGTCCAAGGAATCAAAACACACATTTTGCTAAATCTATCCACAACCACATATAAATAGTCATGTTTTCTTTGTGTCATAGGCAACCCCCCCCACAAAATCCATGGAGATACTTTCCCACGGGCGAGTAGGAATAGGTAGAGGAGTGTAGAATCCCAATTTCATGTTACTAGGTTTAATTGTTGCACAAAGGGTACATCCATTTATATATTTAGCAACATTTTCTTGTATACGAGGCCAGTAACAATACATTTTCAAATGTGCAACCATTTTAGCGACTCCAAAATGACCAAAAATAAGATAAGTATGTTCTTCTCTAATCATGTGCACCCTCTCATTTTGAGGAATGCATAGTTTACCCAAATGATAAAAAATATCATTGTGTACATGATAGTCTAATTCTTCTACTTGTCTACTATTCATCAAGTCTTTATAAACATCCTGAAAATAAAGATCAATAACATATTGTTCTTTATAACTTTCATGAGACAAAGAACCATGTTGTAAAAGAATAGATGCAACAACCATAGGAGGCCTAGTGATGAAACCTGTCCTTACATAGCTCTGTAACCATCAGATTTTGAACTAACTTCTTATACAGGCCTATTTAATACAAGCATTCCTTCTAGCCCTGTTTACCCTAATTTTTGGCCATAACTCTTTACAAGTTAAATAAATCATGAAAGTAAAACCATTTATAGATACCCATTAATCCCTTTTATAACATACTGAAAAATATTCTGAGGTTACTTTGTACGGAATTGTACTTCCTTCTTTAAGCCCTGTTCTAATTATCCCTCCTTGAATGCAAAACACCTTGTCCAGAGTAAAGTACAGAATTTATAATCAAACCAAGCACCATCCCAAATACCCATTATCTTCTTGTAGGTGAATCAAATGTTTTTTGGTGCACTTCTTTGGAGAAATCCACTTTTCTTATATTGGCCTATGCTCTTCATCTCACATGCATCTAGAATCCACTAGGCAATTGTTCTTTTCCATACTTCTCCATAATTTGGCACCTTGAAACCACTTAAAAAAGTTTTCTAACATCATCAAGAGTCAAATTACAAATTTTCAAGAGTTTTCAAGCTTTAAAACTCATTTTAAGGGTTTGAACCTAATTCAGAATTTTCCCATGACAATCACAGGCCAAGAGCTTATTATTTTTGATGGGAGTGTTTTAGCTTGTTTCAAAGGTTAAAATAAATTTTATAGGGTCTGTATTAGTTCCATACACCTTCTCCAATCATCCTCCAGGTTATATCAACCTTCTAAGCTTGCCAATACTCAACAACTCAGTGTCTTTTGAATGTATTTTTATAACAGTCAACAGGGTTCTTAGTTTCTTTTCTATTTCAATGATTAATACACTTTCAAGAGGCTTTAAAAACATGTCACTATCTTAAATGAATTCCTAATTCCATACTCATATAAAAAATGGCCTTATCAATCCATTTACCTTGCAAAACATACAAATCTCTTAACTTTTCCTGCATACTGTCACCTACAGGCCTGAATTCTAACAGTTGGAGTTTTGAGATATCAAAGGGATTTCTAAGCCTGTTTATTATTCATTTAGGTTTATAATTTCCTTATATACCTATCTCCATACCATTATGAACTTCATGCAACCATTTTCACATGGGGTTTTCTTAAGACAGTGGGCTGTATTTTTAAATTCATGAATATCTTGTTTAGGCCTGTTTAGGCTTCTTTTAGCTTTCAAAGCTCTTAAGACCTTTTGTTCACATAAATACCAGTTTTAAATTACTCCCAACATACAAAATAACCAGTCTCTCTTAATATTCCATAGAGAATCATCATACACACACTTACACAGGACTGTTACCAGAATTTCATAAAGAGACCATAACATGAAACAAAGCATTCATTCTTTCTTTCATAGATCAATAGAAGACTTAAAATTTAATACCAGATTCAATCTCCATGTTACATGGCTTTCAAATCCTTTATTTCTCCTTCAAACATTCTCTACTGCTCCTTCTCTTTCCTTTAACATTTCTTGAGTGAGGTCCTCCCTCACTAGTTCTTTTCTCTATCCTTCATTCTATCTTCTTCCACTTGAATGAGAGGGATTTTCCTCTCTTTCCTTCTTCACTTATACACCCCTCTCATCCTATCTTATCTTCTCCTTATTTTTTCTTAAAAATGAATTCTTCTTTGTTTTCTTTCTTTTCAAGTATCTCTCTTCCAACTTCTACGCCCAAATTGGGCTTAAGGCAAACAAAAGACTGTTTTTAAGTTTTAACAATTTACTAAGGTTGAAAATAGTTTCAACCATTTCCCCTTTATTTCCTCAACAATCTAACAATCACTTTTCACCTTTTTACTTTTCACTTTTTACCATTACATTTACTCTTAAGGTGAAATTTTTAAATCTCACACAATTTGGAGGGAAAACCAAAATTTGAATTTTCATGCTAGAATTTCATTTGAATTTGCAACTCATCCTCCATGGTGCTATTGTAGATGCTCCTACATCATACTCTCCCTCTAAAAAAGATTTGAACCTTAGTTCAAATGGGATGCTTCCTCCATGCTTTAGTTTTCACTTGTATACCTGGATCCCAAGGTCTTGTTGTCAATACCAATGCTTGTCTTTGTTTGAAATGGTCTTTGTCCTTCATCTTGCTGTTCTTCCTCTTTAGATATTTTATTCTTCTCATCTCTTTCTCAGCTGCCATCTCCCACTTCCACGCTTCTTCATCTTCATACATAGCTTCTAGATCTTCTTGTTGTTCTTTCTGATTCATGAGCTTCTCCAATGACTCACGTATGTCATTCACTTCAGAAACCTTCATAACTACATAAAAAACATCAAAAACCACCTTAGAATCAAAATATTTAGGCCATGAAGCCTCTTGGCTGTCTTCACATGCTTGCTCTTGGTCCTTGACCAACACTGCCTTTGTCTCTTCACTCTTCTGCTCTTTTCTTGCTTCACTCTTCCCAATGCTATCTTCACCATGGCTTGTACCTTTCTTCATCTCTCTTGAATTACCAAAGAGCTCCTCCAATATCTTCAATTCTTTCTTTAGTGATTTCTCATCTATCTCACTATTCTTTTCATCAAACTTGGGCTGATCACTCACAAGGATTACTTGCCCTTTACCTCTTATCTCTTCTTTTCTTAGCTTGTCATCACATAAAACAATTTCTTCATTAGTACACTTATCAAAAGCAATTGAAACACCATTACCTTGTGTCTCCTTGCTTTCTTCAATCTCTGCTTGAAGCCATCTTGTTTGCTTTGCTATATACTTTCTCCTTTCCTCATCATCTATCCTTTTGGAATTCTTTCTTTGCTGCATATTAGTCCTTACAGCCACTTTCCATCTTTCATTTCTTATAAAAAGATCAAAAACATCATCATAAACAATTGGTTTACCTTTCATCTCTGCATCCTCATACTCTACCTCATTCTTTGAGAAATTTTCTTTCTCATCTTCATTCTCTTGGCTGCTTGAATTACCTTCAATCCTCTTCCATTGACTTCTTGGCATTGCTATCTCAGCATTCACATCTTTTCTCTTTGCCTTCTTAGGCACCCACATTTGATTCTTCTTCTTATCATTTGTCTTCATAAGCCATTTAGGCATCCTGTAACCATGCTCTTGTACCAGCACCTCCTCTTGCTTGAGAGTTTTCTTCTTCCACCATTTAAGCATCACATATCCATGCTTAAATTCTCTTTTTGAGGGCTCTATCATCTTCTTTAACTCTTGCACCTGTACATTAGAAGCTTCATGTTCATAATAACAATCAAAATCAGGTCTTAACACTTCATTTACCTCTTTCTTTTCCTTTGTGCTTGGTTGCTCTCTTCCTTCTTCTTGGCCTTCAATGGCATCATGAAATTCAGCTTCCTCTTCCATTTCTCCTCTTGCTTGTATGGGTTCTTCAACACCTCCCTCATGCATTAACCAATGCATCTCTTCTTCTTTATCAACAGCAGCAAACTTACTTCTCTCTCTTACACATTCACTTGTGTACTTGGTGTCTTCTCTTGCACCAATCTCTTCTTTCTTCAAGGCCTTTCTTTTGACCTCCATAAGGCTGCTCATACCTACACTTACCCACTCAAAAACAACATTAGATATAAAAACAAGAGACCATAATGTCTCCATGAGTGTCCTCTTAATGGACATTCTCATCTTTCCAAGTGCTCTTCCTGGCACTTCCTCTTTTCTCTCTTCTCTCTTCTTCTCCTCAATGAGAAATTTCTTCTCAACTTCTTCCTCTTGCTGCTCACTTGGAAACCTTCTTACCTTCTTCAAGCCTCTACGGGTTTCTCTCTTCATGGAAATCTTCTTTTGCCTTCTTCTCCTCTTCATTAGGAGATCTATTGGCCACTTCAACCTCCTCCTCATTGGCCATACCCATGCTTGCTTATCCATCTGCATCCAAGACTCATATTCATCTTTAATATTAGCTAACTCTCTCTTCAAATTAGCAATTTCTTTATCAAGTACAAAACTATCCATACCTTCGATGCTTGCTTTCTTCTTGGTGCCCTCCTATACCTTGCTACTCTGTAGTGCCTTCAACAACACTTCCATCTCTGAGATCTTCACCCTAAGTCTTTTCCACCTTGGTCTCTTGATCCCTTGTCTCAAACAAGCCTTTTCTCCTTGACTGGTCTTTTGACAATCTCTTTGATCTCATCTAGGCCTTTTGCATCCTAGTCTTTTGACCCTTTTCTCAATCCTGTAGCAACTCTTATATAACACTTCATCAAATACAAATCATAAATCCAAGCTTACCTTGCTTTGGATCTTCTTCTTGAGCATTCACTTGCTCTCTTACTTTTGATCTCTCCAAGCTTCAAACTCCATCCTTTACCTCACCCAAGTCTATTTCACCTTAGTCTTTTGGAAAATTATCCAAGCTTCTTCTTGGACCTTCACTAAGCCTTCCTTGGCTTCTTCTCTTCTTAAGCCTCAATGGCTTGGCTGTCTTGAACCTACAACTCTTTCACTTGATTTCTTCTCAGCACAATAACTCAAATCAAATAGCACAATTATGCATACCTTTTCTCCCCAGGGTCTCCTAATGCTTGTCCTGTTGATCCTCTTTCCAAACCCTATAACAACTCATTAGAAATCATAGCCATCAACAAATTGCCAATTCCCAAGAGCTTCAAGCTCTGATACCAAATGATGAAAATTGATCAATGATGAAAACTGATCTTACACAAGACTGTTACCAGAATTTCATAAAAAGACCATAACATGAAACAAAACATTCATTCTCTCTTTCATAGATCAATAGAAGACTTAAAATTTAATACCGGATTCAATCTCCATGTTACATGGCTTTCAAAGCCTTTATTGCTCCTTCAAACATTCTCTACTGCTCCTTCTCTTTCCTTTAACATTTCTTGAGTGAGGTCCTCCCTCACTAGTTCTTTTCTCTATCCTTCATTCTATCTTCTTCCCCTTGAATGAGAGGGCTTTTCCTCTCTATCCTTATTCACTTCTACGCCTCTCTCATCCTCTCTTATCTTCTCCTTTTTTTTCCTTAAAAATGATTTCATCTTTGTTTTCTTTCTTTTCAAGTATCTCTCTTCCAACTTCTACGCCCAAATTGGGCTTAAGGCAAACAAAAGACTGTTTTTAAGTTTTAACAATTTACTAAGGTTGAAAATAGTTTCAACCATTTCCCCTTTATTTCCTCAACAATCTAACAATCATTTTTCACCTTTTTACTTTTCACTTTTTACCATTACATTTACTCTTAAGGTGAAATTTTTAAATCTCACACAATTTGGAAGGAAAACCAAAATTTGAATTTTCATGCTAGAGTTTCATTTGCATTTGCAACTAGTCCTTCATGGTGCTATTGTAGATGCTTCTGCATCACCTAGATAGCATATCTGCAACCTTATTCTGAATACCTTTTTTATACTTGATCACAAGATGAAATTGTTGTAAGAAACCCATCCAACGAAAATGTCTAGATTGTTATAGTTTGGTTTGTGATTGGAGATACTGTAAGGGCTGATGATCTATATGTATTATTGTTTCTTTGCCCATTAAGTAATGTTTCCATTTTTTAACACTTTGAACAAATGCATACAATTCCTTATCATAAGTTGGATATTTTCTTACTACACTTGTAAAGGTTTCAGAATGATAACAAATTGGTTTCTTACCTTGCATTAAAATAGCTCCCACAACATACTCACTTGCATTCATCTTGATCTCAAATGGTTGTTGTATATCAGGAAGTGCCAAGACCAGAGTAGTACTTATCTTTTCTTTCAAAGTGTTGAAGGATTTTTGATGTTTGCCTCCCCACTGAGAGACCTAGTTCACACTTGTCAAAGAATGCAAAGGTGATGCAATATATAAAAATTGAGCAATAAACTTTCACCAAAACTGTACTGCACCAAGAAAACTTCTAACCTCAGTTGTGTTAGTGTGTGTAGGCCAATTAACAATGACTGCCACTTTTACAAGATCAATTTTCAATTTACCATGTCCTACAATGTAACCCAAGTATATCAAAGAGGTCTTGCCAAATTCACATTTTGACATTTTTAGATAATGTTTTTCCCTTCGTAATGCATCCATGGATTTCTTAATGTGGATCACATGCTCTTCCCAAGACTTGATAAAAATCAATATATCATCTAAGTAAACTATAAAATAATCATCAAAGAACTGTCTAAAAACATCATTCATCAATCTCATGAATGTAGTCGAGGCATTACACAACCTGAAAGGCATAACAAGCCATTCAAACAATCCCTATTTTGTTTTGAAGGTGGTTTTCCACACATCACCTTCATCAATTCTTACTTGATGATATCCACTTCTCAAATCCAACGTAGTGAAATAAATAGCATGTTTTAATTGATAAAACAAATCATCAATACGAGGAAGAGGGTAACGATTCTTAATAGTAATTTTTTTTAAAGCATGAAATTCAACACACATTCGCCAAGTGCCATCTTTCTTTGGCACAAAAATAATTGGTGAACCAACAAGAGATGAACTTGGATGAATAACACCTCTATCCAATAGATCCATTACCTTTTTTTTATTTCCTCATTTTCCACCACTGATAACCTGTACATGCCAATGTTAGGGAGAGGAGAATCCTCCGATAGCTGAATTTCATGTTGAAATCCCCTTTTAGGGGGCCAGCCCTTAGGATCCTGAAATACATCATCATAAGTAGAAATGATTTCAACCAATTCATTCTTGTGTCTAGGATCACACTTTTCCAAAGCCTGAGAATATTCTTTTTCCTTGGACTTAATCAACATAAGACAAAAAGTCTTTCTTGAATTAACTAGTATTTTCATTTGCCCTACTGTAACCAAGGAAAGACTTGTTCTAATGTGATGTTCTCTAACTATATATGCAATTCCATCCTTAACAAGCAAGTACTTATTCTCCTCTCTATAAAATATTTTAGGTTTATTATGTTTACTAATTTTATGTGTCTAAAATTTTGTCTCAGTTTTCTCAAAATTCAAAACATTTATTAGAGAATTGTACTTCTTATCTATACCTTAATAGATATCTAAACATCAAAATGATAAGTAAAATTGTATATTTTTTCACTTGCATTACACCAAAAAAAAATTAAGCTTATTTGATATTTTTCATGGCCATTAACAATGTCTAAATATTGTAAAAAACTGTGTCATTCTTTTTAATAATTAGTGATTAATGTGATCTAAATAAAGTAAAAACATGGTTATTCATGTTATATAAAAATTTTAAAAAAAATCATATAAATGTTAATATAAAAGGGTAGGTTAATATTAAATTTAAATAATTTAAATTGACAAAAACACTATCAAAGAGTACTTAGTTTATTCTTATATTTTTTCACTCTACATGTTGATCATTGTCCCTAAAAATCTTCTATTTTTATATGTAATCATTGAGATCAATAAAAGGGAGCTCAACCCTTATGGGAACACTGCCAGGTAAACATAGAACCCTATGGTGCCTAATATTAGTTAGACCTTGTTAGTAGTGTTCTTTTTTACTACAAGTCTATGATTCTTTAGATTGTTGCGTGTGAATCTAAATGATTATAAGGTCTGGATAGCATCAATTTTTTTAGGGGTACTAATTTCACCTGATGACATCTACACATGGTTTGAGCTCTTATTTGTTGATCTACATTGTGACATAGCAAGCACAGAGCATTATAAAGGATTGTGACGAACATAAAGAGCAATAAAATTAAAAAATTAAGATGAGTGCCCTTCCTAAGTACTTGGTCATTTTTTATTATTAAATGTAATGTGAACTTATCATTTTCATCCATATTGGTATATTTATCAATCTTTTTTATAGATTCTATATAGTCAGAGTTTTATTTCATTTAGATCACATTAATCATAATATAAGTAAAATAATTAGCACATTGTTTACATTGTTGGACATTGTTAATGAACAGTTAAATAGTAAAGAATTTTAGCGTTTGTCTAGTGCAACACAAAGCCCAAAACAAATTATTTTACTTACCGTTTTAAAACTTAGCTACTTAGTTAAAGTATAGAAAAGAAACATAATTTCTTAATAATTAGTATAATGTTTGAAAATTTTGAAGAATCCTAAAACCCTATTTTTTGATAAACATAAAATAAATAATGTTTCCTAACACTTTCGATAATCATACTCGATGTGGTTCTAACACCTAAAACCAAAATTTAATGATTCACCCCATTATCTTTTCATCATTTATTGTTAAACGATTATAAAAACTCAATTTAATTAAATTTACTATTTTATATTTAAATGTGTTTGACAATTTAATTGAAATCCATTTATTCATAACTCATATAAATAATAATTTTAATGATAATATTTAATTACAAATTTCATATCAAAATATCAATATATATTATAAATTAAATAATTGCACCACTCAATTAAAAAAACTTCCATAAATTAAAAAACATGAATCGAAGAGTTATTTAAACTACCTATTTCAAAATGTTCTTTTCAAAATTCTCATATAATATATATAATATAAGATAGACAACTCCAATCAATATTTAATTTCAAATTTCATAACAAAGTATCAATATGTATTTTAAATCAAATAATTACACAACTCAATTAATGATTTAAAATACCTATTTCAATATGTTTGGTTCTAAATTAACATATAATATAAGATAAACAACTCCCAATCTAATGTGGAATGAATTTGAGTGTGATTTTTTCTTAACGTTCCTTATTGTTCTCTCCTTTCAAGCTTGTTGATAGGAGTTTCTTTCCAAAGTTTTAAATTTTAGTTTTACTTAATTTTCATAGATTATTTTTTTCAAATAATTTTAAATTACAAATAAAATTCTTATTTTTAAATAAAAAATAAAATTATAACTTTTAAAATAAAATATATATTTTATTTTAATTGCGATTACATTTTATAAAATATTATATATTTAATTATTAATTTACAATACTAAGTTTTAAAATATATTTTTTAAATTATATTCACAAATATATTTAATTTATATTTTTTATTTTATAAATATATTAAAAAAAATATTATTTTGTTAAAAGTGTATTAAAATGGTGTGGCTTTTTTTTTTTTTTTTTAAATTTTAGTGGTATTTATTTTCTTGAAACTTCAATGGTATTTGTAGAGGGTGACATGTTGTAATATAGTGAATGTGTTTATTTTTAATATTAATATTAAATTTAACATCCATTTAGTTATTATTGAGAAATTTTTCTTTTTTCTTAGAGAATTCAATCAAAAAATGGTAATATCTCGTAATATAATGGTTATATAGTGTAGTTTAGAAAAATTGTAATTACATTGTGGCTTGGAGTCCTTTTTTTTTTAGAATTTCACACAAAAGTAATTATATTGATACGATTTCTCACCAACAAATCAAATTTTTTTGTTTTTTAAATAATAAAATTACAAATAATTATAGCATGTGAAAAATCTAAAATAAAAGTCTCGAAATTGATACCTAGACATTTTTCAAATAAATATATTTAAGATATTTATATTAATATTATTATTATTATTATTTTGGAATGCTTTAAGACATTACATGAAATCATTTAATTACATATAATAAGTATACAACGAATTTATAATATTGATAAAGTTTACATCTAAATCAACGTGTAATGGATATCATAGAGTCAAAATTACCTAAAGTATGATCCTCACTTTAATCTTAACTTTCTGTATAACTATTTAGAAGAATTTGTACTTTGATATATGAATAAAAATAACCATTTTTCTCATCACTTAAATTATAATCCTCCTGATTATTAATATTATTTTCAATTATATAAACCACCCATTTTTATTTTCATATATAACTGAAAGTAAGTAAAGGAATTTAAATTAATAATTAGAAGAATTTAATTGGCTCTCTAATTTGACTTTTTAAAAGATGTAAATTGAAATGCAAATGAGATCTAACAACCCATGAAATTCCGATTTAAGCGAGCGGCGGCCGCCAAAGTCCAACCATGCCAATTTCCCAACCATATAAGAACAAAATAGTTATGAAAAAGTATGTATTAACTTCTTATGTTTGTTTTTCAATCGTTATGGTCCATGGAAAAGGTTATTGGAATTTGGAGTCAAGATTCCTGCAAAAGCATGCAAAATAATGGGTTGAAATTTTAGTTTGATTGATATACGAATCACCATCGGGCTTAAAAGTCATTCAGGGCTGATAAATAATTCCTAAAGTTCAAACATCATTCACATGTGAGCGGATTGAACACCCTGACTTTAGTCTGTCTACGATTTAATGTTTTAATTCTGAACCTCGCACGTCAATTATAAAGTTTGAAACTAATTTCACAAAAGAAAATTCCACCAACACTCGGGTAAGTTGCGGGTACGATGGGAAATATTAAGGTCAGGATACTTTTATGTTTTCGTGGGGCGAATTTATATAAAATTTTACATAGATGGGATGGTTTGTAAGTTGTTCCTATAAAGTTGCTTGCCCATTCTCTCCATTCACAGCATTTCCCTAAGCTTTTGGTCTTTTGCAGTGTCTAGTGAGTCTCACAAACTCGGACATCATGCCTTTGAACGGTGATGTTATGACGCAAATCTTAGGCCGTGCGGATAGCCTAACCCTTGCAAATGCAGCATGTGTATCCTCACACTTTTGGTCTATTGTTAGAGAGGAGATTATGTTGGAAGAAAAATGCTGCTCTCTGTGGCTTTCCATAGCTGACAGAGATATTAAACAATTGATCTCTTCTTCATTGGTAGGATTCAGAAAATTTTATGTAAACTGTTTTCCATTCATTGTTTATGATGCGTCTTCTGCCAGGGAATCCAACTGGAACGAGCTGCATGATCATGACAGACTAGTTCCATCTGATTTAGTCTGGGTTGTGGACCTGCAATACAAGAATACAGTCATATTTTCCAAAGTTATTTGGGGCATCTCTTATCCAGACAAATTTCCAAGGTGGTTTACTGAATCTCCTTTTAGGATTGACATCATTAGTCCTGAAGATGTGCAGCCAACTCCAATTATGTCATTTGACGAGATGGGCAAGGATGGTAAATTTCCGTCGCAGTTGATGGACAATATTAAGTTAAGCTGGATTTTGATAAACGGAAGAAGTTGGCAGGCTCCTAATCTTTCATGTTGGAGTCCCTCTCAGAAGACTCGTCATAAACAATGAATGGAAGGTGGTTTGCATAAAATCTCTGAATATTGTCAATAAAGAAGAAGAGATCAATTGTTTAATATCTCTGTCAGCTATGGAAAGCCACAGAGAGCAGCATTTTTCGTCCCACATAATCTCCTCTCTAACAATAGACCAAAAGTGTGAGGATGCACATGCTGCATTTGCAAGTGTTAGGCTATCCGCACGGCCTAAGATTTGTGTCATGACATCAGAGCTCAAAGGCCTGATTTCCGAGGTTATGAGATTCACTGGACACTGTAAACGACGAAAAGCTTAGCAAACTCTTGTGAATCTAGAGAATGGTAAATTCAGGAAAAAGCACCCCCATCCATTGCCATAATAAATTACATGAGCATATTAAAAAATTTATCTGACCCGTATGAAATACGCCTCGGTGGAAGTTTCAATTGTTAAATTAATCTCAAACTTGTAATTGACGTGTGTGGCTCAAAATTGAAACACTAAATCATGGCTGGACAAATGTATAAAAATCTAATTTATGTATGAGCTCGTCATTTATCAGAATAAGTTTGAAAATAAATTTTATTTGTTAATATCATAATAAAGATTTTTTTTTTTTTAATAGCGGTTTTAAGTTTTGATAGTTCAATGTGTGTAAGATAGAGATTCTGAATGTAGTCATTGTCAAGTGAGTTAAGTTCAAATAAATATGTGTAAATGTGGTGAGTATATTTTGTTTATTTTAATTTTGTTAGTGATACAAATTTAATATTTTTGTAATTAATAATTTTTTTTTGGTGACATAAATATATATATATCATTAGATGGTCAGGTTTTCATTCTTGTTAAAACCATGTTTAGTGATTAGAAGGTGGTCAGAGTTACCATCAAATTTAAGGTAAGATTTGTCTTCTAAATAACACAAAGAATTGTCTGTGTGTTTTTACAATGCTCTATTTTTTAATAGCATGAAATCATTGACTTCTTATAAATAAAATTCTATAAATAGTTTACGGATCTTATTAAGATTTATGTAAAAATAAGTATAGACCAAAGATTAAGCATGCAATAATTTTCATTTAAGCTAAGCTCAAATTAGTATCTTTATATAAATGGACCGAAAATATTTTTTGTCTTATTTTGATGTTTACATTCATGAGAATTTTTTATTTAACCAATACATTTCTTCTTATCATAAGTTTGTATAAAGTTTTACAGAGTCATATGCATAAGTTAGAGATTGTGCATGTAGTTGTTGTTATGTTAGTTAAACTCGAGCCGATGTCTTTGCATGAATGCATGGAGCATATTTTATTTGTCTCTCTTTTTTTTTTTTTTTTTGGATATTGATAGTATTTTATGTAATGAATACATTTATTTCTGTTGTAAATTTATGTACGAGATTTTATTATTATGAACGTCTTATTTTGTCATTAAAAGATAAGATTTATCTTTTACATAACATTAATATTTTTTTGTGCTTTCATTTTTTATATCATTATATTATTTGACAACATGGAATCACTGATTTCATATAAATAAGAGTCTTTCAATAATTTTTTTACTTTTCTTAAAATTTATGTAAAATAGATTACAAATTTAAAACATTAAATTTTTATAACACAAATAATAAAACAATTCTTTTAAAAAATTGAAGAGAAATTTATATAATAAATCAAAATAAATTGAATTTTAATACAGGTTTTTATGGGGTTACTTTATGATTTTTTAATTTCTCATGAAAAGCAAAAAGATGGATTAATCATTAGTGTATTTTAATTTTAATTTAATTCTCCCTTAATAAATTTAAGTATGTAGATAAAATAAAACATATTTATTGGGTAAATAATAGATTTGCTTGTTACTCCAAGAAAGTAAATTTATGTTAAAAAATTTTAGCACGCAACTTAATTTGGTTAAACCGGATGAAATGTCAATGGAGAACTATACTAAATGGGGCACCTGTAATGAATAAGTTAACCAAGAAATAAATTATTTGAAACAGAAAAAGAATGATACGACACATTTAAAGCTGTCCCACTCTACTATTTTAAACTCCTGTCAATTTCTATAAGATATACACAAACATTAATAAAATGTATCTTAAAGCTTATTTGATTAGTTTTTTTCTCAATTAATGTATCTTAATGCTTATTTGATTAGTTTTTTTCTCAGTTGATAAATGCTTGAAGTATTGAAGTGGCCAATTACTATTATTATTAGTCCCGGAGGGACTATTAGTTTTGATGCATTAATGGGTGATTATTGTCTGTTGTTTTGACTAAGTAGATGTTTCCCTTTTTCATGCATACAAATATGCGAAGCTTTTTTGAAGTTAAGATGTTGTTTGTTTAAACATTCTAATTTAATATTATTTTAAACTATGCGATGATTGGTCAGTTCTTTTCACATGTTATGGAAGCCCTCTGACTAATCAAGGCAAGGTTAATTATTGTGGGTTGCAAGGTTGATCCACCTACCAGCTTGCCGTGGTAAGTGGTTTTAAACGTGACAGGCAGTGTATGGACTGGCTATTGGCGATGCATACATTGAAACGTTAAGTGCATAACTTTGCTTTCCCACTGCATTTTACCAAGGCAACCGTGCATTAATCTGTTGTTTAGGAATTGCTCTGCTAATAAACCCTCAATTGTACATCACATGGAATTAGCATCAGTTTGACTCTGCCCTAGTGTCAATGTGCATTGGGAGAATTAGCATATTGTGGAGAATACATTAATGTTGTTATTGCCATCAGTCCAGGGCTTGTGTACAGTGCCACTTGCCTAATACTTAACTAGCTTCTTAATTTCTGCCGAGCAAGTTGAGCCTCCAACAATCTCAACAGGACCACTTCTATCATGTAATTGATTTTTTTATCAACTATCAGTCTCTATTTCATTCAATTTCCAAGAACTTTATTTTTTGGTTTTTATTCTTGATTGGGATCATGTCTGCACTAACAAGAATTAGAAGTCATATGGTTTATCTGAAAATCACAAACCCCAAATACCTAATAAATAATTTTGTTTTTTATCTTTCAATTTCGGTGGAGTTTTTTTTTTTTTTGGGGCCAATTATAATCAGGGCCTGAACATGGGATATCTGGAAATTATAAGACCCAAATTCCTAAGAGATGGTTTAAAAAAAAATTCTGATCATAACTAGAAACCAGTATTTTGTTTTTGTTTTTGCTGAAATGTTATTGAGTGCTTGTGTGAGAAAGATGGACCACTTTTGTATTTGGTCTCCAAAGAATTCAATTTTAGGGCTGTTAATTTTGAAGTAATAGGTCATTTTTGAGGAGCTAAATCATCTTTGGATCACAATGAATAAAATTTAGTTGAGTTTCAAGTATAAGGGACTTTGTTTTGGCATTTGGTTTTCGGACTATCATAACCAAAAAAGCTCAGTTGATTACAATATTGGTAGCTTTCTTTGTATTTATGACTGGTAATTATGACTGTGCCTTTTGTTTGGCACCTTTAATTCGTAACTGTCTTGAATAACTCAAGCTAGTTTTCCATCAAATTAAATCAAAACAAATATATTATTAATTCATTTCAATTATACATGTTTCTTCCAACATGCTCATTCCTATTGTCAGCTATCCAGGCCATTTTTCAGTATAACATTAGCAGGCATTTCTGATATGAGGCAGTCAACATACCCTCGCATTGGATCAGCCCTAACAGCAAGCAATATCGTAACTATCGGCACATGACTCCTCCAAACTGCAATGTGAATGTAGTTGGTCCACATGTGTTTGTCGTATCAACGTTTCTGCCATTCTTCTTTAATGCCAGCAATGCAAGCTCTAGGTTAGCAATTGATCCATCTCTTATAACAGACCATAAATGTTGGAGTTGAATGCTTGATGGTAGCCGACGGGCTGAAATTTTCTTTAACACAGCAGCACTAGTATGAGGAATTGAGCTGTCGATTTACTATATCAAAATAAGTTCAATACTCGCAAACCCTTAACCACTTCCTTCTTTAGAATCTTTGAAATTTACTGCTTTTCTATGTATAAGCCAGCTAAAAGTGAACCATACAAAACTTGAACAAATTTTGAAAAAAAAAATTAACACCATCCTTGAGAAGAAAATATGTTCATCTTGATGCATCAGTCAAGAAAGTGACAGTGTACCGGACCAAAATAACTGTTAAGTAATTATTGTCTTTCCTTGATAAAAACTTTCAGAAATAAGAATGGCCAAGGACTAAGAAACGATAAGTCCCTATTCATCGATGTATTCACTATGAAAACAAGACAATACCAAGAGCCATTTGGAAATTGTCAATGAACCACTATGAATAATTGTGTCACCACATGTTGACCATATTTTAGCACTAATAAAAGTCAAATGTTGCATTAATTAATATCACACCTGCAAATGTTTGTAGTCAAGCTATCCATTTATGCAGTGTAATTTTGTTCTTCAGTTATGGGCTATGGTGCTAATTTCTACATTATGTCATTGCTGATGTCTACAAAATTCTGTCTTCAAATTTGTTTCTCTATATACTTGTGTCCAGAGCCTTATCTTGAAGACTGTATAGAGGTTTTGCATAAATTTAGGATTAAACTTTTTCAGTTTGGTGTAGAAGGACAGAAGGCAAGTTAAATTTACTATAGCCTATGCTTATCAAATGCATTTTGATGAATTAACAAATAATTATTATTACAAGAAAACCTTTGACCCTATGTACATAGGTTGTGCAATAAATTGATTTGATATATTGCTTATTATATTGGTGGTTGATTTGTGTCATGCAAAGTTCATTTCTAGCTGATATACTTGTTATTACATACCTCCATTAAAGCATGCAATAAGTCCATAGCTAAATCCTCATCCCTTGTTGTTTTGTGATGTTATCTAGTTCAAGTGTTGTTTCTAGTTTTTTGTTCTTCATGTTTCATAGTGTGTGATATACATGTTGTTTTAGAGCTCTTCAGACCATAACTCTTTCTTCGTTGTTTTGTGTTGTTATCCAATCAATGTATTATTATTCGTTTGTTATCCTTTACATTTTGCAACAATTTTAAAAAACGTGTATGTTTTCATTTCTGAGTTAGTCAAGCATTTGTATAGTCATCATTGTAGTTTACATTCAATATATCAAACACATACAAAAGCATAGATTAGCCTGCTTATTTCTTCATTTCATTTCATTAGATCAATTTTGTCATTTGAAGTTGATAAAATGTGTATGCAATTAGTGTTTTCCATTATATTTTATCATTTGATTGGAAGTAAAGTAGTTCCTTTCAACTTAGTTCATTTGATTCATGATTTAAAATTTATTAATTCCAAACAAGCTACTCTTAGATTTGTTTTTAATTCATCCTTGAAAGTCTTTAATGACACCTTCATTGTGAGCGCAGTCCCAACACATTGGTGTTTTTTTTAGATTAATCATTCCCAACCCCAAAATATAAACTAATATCATTACTGCATAATTTTTTTTATAACCCTTTCACCTCATCATTTCATTCCTCAACTTGATGCTTTCAATTGCCACCTAAAATCTGTTAATGAGTATTGGGCCCAAGATGTTCAACATCATAAACCCATGCAACTTAAATCAACTCAATGAGTCAATCAACCTTAGTTTTTTTATTTTACACTTTCTTTTGGCTATCTTCACCTAGCTTTAATAACTCAAGTGTTTAGAGAGGATATGTTTTTTTATTTGCGTAAAATAGACTTTAATAGACTCTAGCCTAATTTTTTCTTGAAGATAGTCATATTAAATCCTCAGTCTTCATATTTCTGACCTAAGAGTCACGCATATATGATTTTCCCTCCTATTTTCATTTATAGAAGCTGCAACAGAACTATGTCAATAAAAACACCAATGAATGCAAATATATTGATGATAAGTTGATGGATGGCATAGACAACATTTATTTTTGTATTTAGAATATAAGCACAATTCACATAACAATAGTAGTTATTGTATAGATTTGTTTCTGAATCTCCTGCTTCCCACAGGGACTTGGTGCTCTATACCCTTGTTGTATAAAAAAGTTGTGTTTTGAGATCATTATATAATATTTAGTGCTTTTATTAAAATATAATAGTGGATTATATTTTTTATCATAAAAAGGATATATACACTTCTAATCTCATTTAAAAATATCTTAAGTTTGAGATCATTGATATTAATCAAGAAAATGTGTTTTAAAAATATCTTGAGTTTGGGATCATTGATATTAATAAAAAAAATGTGGTTTTAATTATATATATAAAGATGTAGTGAATATACCCTTTTTTTAATTTTTAAAAATATTTTTTAATTATCTTTTTTTTGGATTATTTAATGGGACACACTATTATTTTATTTTTTTAAATTATGAATATTAAATTTCAAATAAAAGTTATGTTAAGACAATTAAATAGATCTCAAAATGAAAATTGGTCATTTATATTTATATATTATATTATTATATTCAATCACCACTTTTTATTGTTATAGTAAGTTATATTTATTGGTATAACTAATATACATATCTTAAATAAATATAATATAATATTGAGTATCATATTTGTCAACATTTTTAATACACGGCATGCGCGCGTGCATGTGCATGCACACACACACGCACACCCACACGCACCCCCCCCCATACACACACACACACACACACACACACATATCTTTTACATAGATTATCTAACATATGTATGCTCTCAAGGTGGCAGTTTGGGAGGACTTTATGGCTTATGGCCTGACAAACTTTTAGGGGGCATTGTGGTCTAGCCATCACCTTGGTCTGCAAGTTTGGGCTTCTCGATCTGAGGAGGCTTGGGATGACCCACGCAAGGACAATCCTTGATGTGGTGGTTTGAGATTGACATCAAAAATAAGGTTAAAATAACTATCAAATTAGCTAACAAACCCTCTCAGGGGACTTTTCTGCTATCCCTTACCATCCCAATTCCTTCCAACACATAGTGTTTCTCTAGTTTCCTAGAATAGTATGATGCGTGTGGCTGAGGTTCTCTCAACTAGTGCCTATTTCTCTTGGTGGTGTCGTAACCCACCTCAGGGGTGAAAAATCTCCTTGAGAGGAATATGAAGCCAAACACTGCATCATTATGATCTGCATAAATTCACACCCTCACTAGTAGAATAACTTTACAACATTGGTAGATTTTGAGGACAGATAGGGAAAGCTTCAGATGGATGAGCCTTCACTATCAATGTGTTATCATGGATTTTAGGGGTCTTATAGAGTCTACCCATAAATAATTTATACGTGTTGCTTATTAGTAGATTGGTTTTTTTAGATATTTTCTATTTGTAGGGAGTTAAAGTGCATGGATTTATCCTTTAGATGTCTTTGTGAATTATTTCAAATGATGCCACCTAGATCTATAATAATGCCACCTAGATCACCACCTTGCATGAGGAAAGATGTGGCAGTCATTATATTTTAGTTTTCACAAAGGTTCCCCCAACATTATTGCCACAAGTCAGGACCTATCACATCAAGAAGTCTAGAGTATTCTTGACTTTAATATCCATCTATTTGGTATTATCAACATCTATGCACCCAATGATGACCTTCATCGCTCTATTTTTTTTATCTTTGGAAAATGAGCTACCTACTACCATGTGCACAGTGTGTGGAGATTTTAATATGATTGAACACCCTGTTGGGTCCCTCCCCATGCATTAGTGAATGTAAGGCTTAGTATTATTTCAAGAATAAATGGGTTTTGGTTGACCCACTCCTCTAATTGTAGACATTTAACCCTATATCTTGGTTTGTGTGGTCCAAATACAAATCTAAGGATAAGTGAAAACTCAAATGGATAGACCACTTTATGTTGTCAGAGAAAAATCTTTTTTCCTTTTCCAACATTGATGGCCAACCTATTAATGTCCATTCAGGGATTATTTTTTTAGACCACTTCCTTATTTGCTACAAAGTTGAATAGACCTCGAGTTAGTATAATATGCCACGTAATTATTTTATCCTTAATACTTCTATCCTAAGTCATGCTAGAATAATCTCTCATCAAAAAAATTTTAAACCTCACTATATAGCCCCATATGACACCAGTTTGATTGATTGGTGAAATGAGGCCATTGTATACACCACCTCCTTCCTCTACCACCATGACAAACATGTTGTTTGGATCCAAAATCATTCAGAAGAGGCCATGCTCATTGAGTTATAATGGTTCTATGTTTCTCTCAAGACTGATCCTTTCAATGTGCAATTCTAATGGCTTACAGTCTCTTTCAAACACCACCTTAAGGTGGTAGACAACCATGTAGTCAAAGGCTCTCGGCTCTTCACTCAGCTACACTGGCTAAAAATTGGTGATAAAGCCTCAAAGGATTTCTTTAAATCACTAAAATCCAAGCAAGCTTGCAAAAAAATCAAAGCCATTCAAGTCACCCAATCCAAGCTTACCACTCAATCAAATATCTCCTCAACTTTCCTTAAACATTACAAGATGGTTTTTTAAGCTCATCCTTTCATAGTTAAATGATCCTGAAAACTTCTTAAATGCTTCGATATGATGACTTACAAGCTCAAGCCAATTTTTCAATGGATTTGTGATACCCCACTCACTTTATAGGAGATCACATAGGCTCGACATTACATGATCAATGATAAATTCCCTATTCTTGATGACTTCCCATGTGAATTTTACAATCCCACATAGAAATTTACTAGACTTCATTTACTGCAAGTCTATAAAGAAGCCTTATGAAATCAATCTCTTGGACCCATGATCAATCAAGGTAATATCAAATTCATTCCTAAATCTATATATCTTGAGTTAATTACCAGTTGGAGGTCGATCACCTTTCTCAATGTTTCTTACAATATTCTTCTCAAAGCCCTCACCAACCACATTTGGCTCATCTTACCTGACATTGTTAGACCAAAGTAAAGAGGATTCATTAGAGGTTGTTATATTTTGGATAAACTTATTGTAGTCTAAGAAGGCATGTCTTAGGCTCATTCATCTCTTCAAAGAACTTTTTTTCTTAAATTATCTATGTTGAAAAATCATATGATAAGATCAAGTTGTAATTTATGCATGCCATTCTCAAGGATCTTAGATTTGATCCCTACTTCATTTATGTACTTTAGAATTTGGTTCATAATGCCTCAACTTGCCTCACTATTAATGGGCATAAAATTGAGGGGATTAAGCTCCACTAGTTTATTCACCAAGGTTATCCCCTTGCTCTAACACTTTATGTGTTCTCCACTAAAACCCTAGGTTATCTCCTAGCTTTTAGAGCTTCTCAAGGGTTTGTTCATGGCATTGTTTTTCCTAACCTCACCTCCTAGCTCATCAATCAGAAATTTGTATATAATACCTTCCTCAGACTCAAAGAACAAGAGGCCACTTTTAATGAATCTATCCAATGCCTTAACACTTTCTATCTAGGTTTTAGCTCCAACCTATTATGGATGTAAACCTAGCATTTTCATCAAAGTATTATGCTTATGCCTAAATGGATTCACAAGTATAATTCACAATAGATTTCTTGAGGGAAAATTCAAGTTCTTTGGCATCCCCTTTGCTTTTGATATTTCATCAACCGAGCTCTGGCAGTATGTCCTCAATAGGATTGAAAACAAAATTGTATATTGGATCACTAAGCCCCTATCTCTAGCAAATAAGTTTTATATTTGCATCAACATCCTGACTACTAAACATGTCTACTATTCATCCTGTTGGGTTCCCTTCAAGGCCTCTTATGATACTTTATCCAAGATCTTTAGATATTTATGTTGGGCCAATTCTATTCAAGAACAAGGTTTTTATTGAATGGCATGGGATATATGTTGCTTCCCTAGTGATAATGGGGGCATGGGCATCATTGATAATTATCAAAAGAACATGGCTCTGTGTCCAAAGTCGGTTGTTAGAGATATTGAGGGAAATGAACATTTTAAAATTCTTTTAAGACATTGTATCTTTGTGAGCTCTCCCTATGGTAAAACTAGTTGGTAGAATACTGGCTTCCAATTTCTTCTCATCACTACTATTCCTATCAAGATTATTGGCTCTGTTGTGGTCAAAAGCATATACAAGGATTTTAAAGTAGTTAAACCCCACTTGAAGTGGGTGGGTTATTTTTTCACACTGAGTTGTCTTTTAATGACCATAGTTTATGGTGGTCTCCTATACTTCATGTTTCTTCCATTCCCTTGGTTGAATTACATAGTATTATATCTCTTTAAGTATTATGAAAAGGGATTCACACTATCTATGATTTGGTTACCTCTAAAGATTTGATTCCTTGACCTAAACTAAAAATTAAGTTTTAGTTAACTAATATAGCCTTACCTTCTATTCTTCACATTTAGGAATTAATACCTGATTTTATGCTATATGAACTTGCCACGTAGCCTCCTAGGACCTGGTGGAAAGACTGGAGGTGGAACTATGATATGCACTTCAAAATCTAGTCTCCCAAGATTCTTTATTAGGTGATGAGTTTGTTCTCTAGATTTATGCAATATCAATAGGTTTTGGGGCCTCTAGTCCTCTCCCAATACTTAGCATACCCATCTAGATCATGTGTGGCACCCCAACCTAGATTCCAAACTGGCTCATTTTTATGGTGTTTAATTTATCAAGGACTCCCCCTCGGTGAGAGACTAATCCACCTCCACATTCTAAAACTCATTTTAAAAATATTATTTATCTATATGAAGTTAAAGTGTCTCACTTTCTCCTTTAGGCATCTTTGTGAATCATTTAGAATGATGCCACCCAGATCTAGAATTATGCCACCTGGATCACCATCTTAGATAAGGTGAGATGTGGAAATGCTTGTATTTTAGTTGCCCCAAAGGTTTCTCCCAACATTATTGCCACAAGTGAGGACCTATCACATCCATAAGTCTATATTATTCTTGAATTTGATAGCCATATATTTGGCATTATCAACATCTATGTACCTAATGATGGCCCTAATCAGTCTATGTTTTAGAGTGATATTTGGTAGATGGCCTACTACCATGTGGCTACTTTGTGGAGATTTTAATATGATTAAACACACCCAACACAAGATTAGGTCCCTCCCCATACATTGGTGAACATAATGCTTGGTATTATTTCAAGAATTAATGGGGTTTGGTTGATCCACTCCTTTAGTTGTAGACATTTAACCCCATATCTTGGTTTACATGGTCCAACTACCAATATATGGCTAAGAAAATACTCAAAAGGATAGACCACTTTATGTTGTTAGAGAAAAATCTTTTTTTCTTTTCTATCATTGATGCTCATCTTATCAATTTTCACTCAAGTATTATTTTTTTATACCACTTCCCTATTTCCTACAAAGTGGAATGGACTTTGAGTCAGTATAATGTTCCATGTGATTATTTTATCCTCAATACTTATATTCTTAGTCATGATATAATAATATAACTCATCAAGTAAATCTAGAACCTCACCCTATAGCCGCATATGTCACTAGTTTGATTGGTTGGTGTAATGATGCCATTATGCACACCACCTCCTTCCTTCACCACCATGACAGACATGTTACCTAGATCCAAAATCACTCAAAAGAGGCCATGCTCAATGAGTTACAATGGATCTTTGTCTCCCTTAACATTGATCCTTTCAACATGCAGTTACAAATGCTTGCACCCTCTCTCAAACACCACCTTAAGGTGGTGGACATCCATGTGGCTAGATGTGCTTAACTATGCACTTGGTTATACTGGCTAAAAATTGGTGACAAAGCCTCAAAGGATTTATTTAAATCACTAAAATCCAATCAATATCATGAGAAAATAAAAACCATTTAAGTGGCTCAATCCCAACTTACTTCTTAGTTTGATATCTCCTTGTCTTTCGTTGAACATCACAATCTAGTTTTTCAAGCTCAACCATTCATAGTTGAACTATCTTAGGAACTTCAGAAATGACTCGATGTGGTGGATTGCAAGCTCAAGAAAGTTAATTAATGGATTTTTGATGCTTTAATTACCTTAAAAGAGATCATAAAAGCTCTATATTACATGATAAATGATAAATCCCCCAGCCTTGATGACTTCCCATGTGAATTTTACAATGCCACATGGGAGTTTATGAGACCTAACTTACTGTAAGTACATAAAGAAGCCTTATGAAATCAATCTCTTGGACCCATGATTAATCAAGGTAATATTAAACTCATTCCTAAATTTTGATATCTTGAGTTTCTTACTAGTTAGAGGTTGATAACCTTGCTCAATGTTTATTACAATATTCTTTTTAAATACCTCCCCAACCACATTTAGCTCATCTTACCTACTATTTTTAGACCAGAGCAAAGAGGATTCATTTGATGCTATTATATTTTAGATAATATTATTGTCATTTAGGAAGGCATGTCTTGGGCTCATTCATCTCTCCAGAGAATTTTTTTTCTTAAATTATCTATGTTAAAAAATCTTTGGATAAGATTGAGTGGTAATTTATGCATGCCATGGTCAAGGCTCTCAACTTTGGTCCCTACCTTATCAATGTACTGTAGACTTTGATTCATAATGCATCAGCGTGCCTCACTATTAATGGGCATAAAATCAAGGGGATTGAGATCCAACAATCTGTTCACCAAGGTTGCCCCTTGTTGAAGTCCTAAGTTATCTCCTAGATTTTAGAACTTCTCAAGGGATTTTTCATGGCATTGTGTTGCCTAATCTCACCTCCTAGCTCATTAATGAAAACTTTTTATATGACACCTTCCTCACACTCAAAGAACAAGAGGCCACTTTCAATGAAGCTATTCAATACATTAAAACTTTTTTACTGGCTTTTGGCTCTAGCCTACAGTGGATGAAAACCTATTATTTTCATCAAAGTATGATGCATATGCCTGAATGGATTCACAAGTATAACTAGAAATAGATTTTTTGGGGGGAAAATTCAAGTTCTTTCGCATCCCTTTTACTTTCTATAGTTCACTAGCCGAGCTTTGGTAGTATGTGTTAGGCCCATAATTCATTAAATTATGGATCCATTCCAACTCGATAGACATCTTGGTGTGAGGTAATCACTTGGCATGATTGATATTTTGGTATCTTGGTACTAGTTAGAAGAACAAATGCAGATCTTGTGATAGTTGGCAGGTAGTTAACTAGCACCTTAATCTTTAGGGCATCCTCTATGAGTGGCAACATGTGCTAATCATAGTGTGAATGGCACAAAGTGATGGAGTTAGTGGAATGATAAATAAAGGCTCCAGCTTTACACCCAATTACGCTCTCCACCTTGGAAAAGAGATGCTCCTATGTGCTATAAAAAAATATTGAACCAATAAGGCAAAGATGTGATTGTAATGCAATGAAGCTGTGAAAAAGAGGTTCTGCATATAACTACCAGTAGTGTTATGAACATCATGGACACCACTAAGACTCCTACTGTTTATGCCCAAGCTCACATTGGATCCTCTATGTAGTTAAATAGTTTAAGCAAAGTGTTACTCTATTTAAATTATCATGTACTCTATTTATTTAGACTTTATTTAATGAAGATGAATATTTCTCCAAATTGAGTTCTACCTGGTTTATGTGTTTGTGATAATGGTATATAATTATGAATGTAATGTTCTAAGTTGAATTTAGTTATATTAAGTAATGTGTATTCAAGCTTTTGATTTATGGTATTAATGGTTTCTCTATGTTAAGTGATGATGTCAATATACTCTATGAAATAACCTGTGTTTAAGGAGAATCTTACACCCAAGCTTTGATACCCTTGCTAAGAAGTACTAGCCAAAACATGGGCACTTGATCTAAAACATTCCCTTGACTCCTCAAAATCCCTGAATGATACTAAGCTTAGTAAAATAATGTCCTATGCCCTTGAGACTATAGAACCAAACTGGTATAGGCTTTCACCCCTATGACTAGAACTAGTCATCGAAAATAGGCTTGCACCCATAGACCATCAGGCTTAGCCTAGACTAGGCTTACACCAATGAATCTACCAAAAGCCTATGTTAAAAAGACCTAGCCTTACAAGTGAAATCTTGTGTCATGGCATAATTAGCCCAATGGAAGCCCTATTTCTTTCTATGTTATGTTTTGGGTGAGTGCATAAGGTTTGTACCTTATTTTAATTGATGTCAGCATAGTCGAGTGATAAATGTTGAGCACTACGAGAATATACTACATTTTCACTTAGTTATAATGAGTCCAAAACTAAATTGGACAACTAAATGAGTGCCTAACTTGATGAATTGATCCCCTTTTCTACAAAATTTTGGTTCCATTGCCAAGACTCATTTTGAATTTTATTACTATAATGGTGTAATAGAACAATGTTCCAACTCTCCCTTGAGAACATCGAGTACTAGTTATAATGGGTGGAAGATAGATTTATGTGGAAGCATCCAACCTATACAGGACACAAGCTAAGAAAGTGGGTTTAGAACAACCTATTTGATGTTGTGTATGAGGTCTTTTTCTATAAATTGACTAAGCATGTGTATCAATGGTTGGTTGCCTATGCGACCCATAAAAGATGAATATATGGAAAGTTATTTGAATGGATGAAGGAGCACTTAGAGAGATGTGAGACTCTAGATGTCACCTGGATGAGAGTAGTAGATAAATGGTAGTAAGGAGTGTTGAATAGTTACATGCTTGAGTTTGTTGTTTTCACAAACTCCTACCCTAAGGAAGAAAAGTATAAGTATTTTCACAAACCTAGAGGCACATTTGTGAAATTTTTTGGTGTATAAGTCAAGAAACTAATGGTGGATTATGGATTTGAAACTTTAATAATGAAAGGCTAAAGCCCTTTCACATATGAGAAGCACAAAGGGGTAGAAGGGGATATGTAGGTGAAGTGCAATAGAAGGGGAAAAGTATATTGACACCTAATAACTCAAGAGATAGAATTAAAACAAGAGAAGGTGTAGGTTGATGGAAGATATAAAACCTAGAAGTGCTAAGAGAACCTATAGTGAGTTGGAAGGGCATGGGGAAAGATCTCTTGAATTTCAGCAGTGTAAGGAAGAGAAAATTAGTGAAGTGATAGATCGAGCTCAATAGTTAACAGGTGTGGAATGCATTGGGTTCCTATAGAATTTGATAATTGAATATTTTCTAGATGTGCCTACCCCATTTGAACTTGTGTTACAATCTCATACACTAGATCCCCCATGTGAAAAAAAAGAGTGTTAATTGACTATGTTGTCAACATAGACTTTGGACTTTTTATAGATTTGGAATATAATTTCATGATTGAACAAGTTATTCTTTAAAAGGAGTTGAGTGAGAGTACCTATATACCATTGGGAACTAGATTACTAAAATATAACATGATCACAAGCATACCATCTCAGCCACTGTCAACTATGGAGACTAGGCAATAGCATGTAGTAAGTGGCCTAGTACTGTAAGTCATTAGTACAGTGCCATCAACATCTTTAGTGCCAATAGTAACAATGGGTCCAATGCCTAACCTAGTGGTTGGAGGTATTGTAGGGTCTTCATCCACACATACACTAGGGGGACACATACCTTAGATGTCAAATACATGCCCATAGTAAATATACTATGAAATGGCTATGCACTTACCAAAATACTACAATGTGGAGAATACTATAAAACATGTCCTAAAATGTGAAATATAATGGTGCATGTGGGGCATAACCTAATCTGAATGTAAGTTAACCTATTTCATGACAACTCTATTAGATCACACCCATAGTTAGTATAGGAAACTTTATCCTAACTAGGCTATGGTTGATTACAACACCTTAAAAGAAGCATTCCTAAAGGAATTCGACATATCAGATATTGAACATTAGATTATTACCACACTCAAGGAGATTAACCAAGGACTCTCAGAGAGAATGTGCCTATATGATACAAGATTCAAGACTCTCCTTTACAAACTTCCTTATGACATTCACCCCTCCCAGCATACATAATTGTTTATTGGAGGGTTTCTAGTGTCGTTCAAAAGAATTCTCTCCATGAAGATATTCATAGATCCTATCAAAACACTTGAATCTATTCTTAGAAATGAGATGGTCGAAAGCATTGATGTTGGTATCAACCTATTCATGGAATTACACATGGCACCCAACTCTAAAAGCTTACCACTAGTTCATCATAATATGCTCAAAGTAGGTTATGGTGAATTGATTACAATGTAGAAGACCATAACAAGAATAAATACCCTCAAAGGAATGTGTACACATTGCTTCTAAGCTATGAAGTCTACAGAGAGGCATGTGATATTCATAACTAACCATTATTTCAATGTAATAACTAGGTCAACATAACCATTTATTATCAATTATATGATGCCTAAACCCATATAATGGTTGATTTCCACGTGATTGATGAGATGTATGAGAACATGGAGAGAGGTACGAGGAAGGCCATTATGTAGTTAGAGGGCATGATAACCAATGAAATGAAAGGATATGGCTAGTAAAGTATGGGATATGGGATGCAACAAGGCATTAGAGGGTGAGGTGGAGGATGTGGTGCTGGAAAGTTCCCACCCCACTCATGTTACAAGTGTGGCTTGATGAAGCACTATCAGCACAACTACCCTACACATCCAATGTGTGGGTATTGTCAAGGAACCCTTAAGGTCAATTAATACATTGACTTGTACCAAAATTTGACCCAAGGTAGGCCTAGTGAAAATAAGGGTGCAAGAATGATCAAACACGATTCAAAATCAGAGAAGTGGGCTCTTAAGGCACAACCCACCAATATAGAGATAGTCAAGGTACAAGAAACTACTCATAGTAGATTCCCCACTCAATCACCAGTTGTGCCAATACAATAATTGTGCCTAAAATATGGGGAATAGAGCCACACTGAGTGCATCATGTAGCCTAAATCTAAATTTGTGCCTTACCCAAACACTATTTGCTAGAAACATGTATTACAGTAGGCTATGATTGTTATCCAAAACCTAAAAGGAGAGATCCAAATATAATAAGATCTAGAGTTGTAGGTTGCTACCTCTTGTAAGAAGAAAGATAGAAATGAGGTTAAGACATAAGATCTAATAGAGATCCTAGACTCCTAAAAATGGAATAAATGTTGCCCCTATTGAGAAACTTGCTCGTAGAGAATGCAAGGCAAAAGCTAGTTGAATTCAATGCACCACACATGGAAAGGGTATGAGAAGTTAGGCATACATAGAGAAAATTACAATAAAGATCTCCTTGTGAATGCCACCATTGATGGATGGTTTGTATGTGAGGTTCTTGTATACATAGGTGATGAGGTCAATATTTTGACTAGGAATATATTTTGACCACATATACAACATCACGGTGCAAGGCATCAAGACTCTCAACCCCTTTGACCAAAGAGTGCTTTCTTGGGAAGATGGACAATCAACCTCAGACACCACTAATGTTTCTTATAGCCGATGGGTTGAATAAGTTTACAATACCACTATTTAAAGGTGTTGCTTAGTGTGCATGAAGGTGATGAAACTTATGAGGACCAATTGGGTTCAAATTGATCACACTCCAAAAATATGGGTCCCTTGTACCATAAAAAATGGAGTGTTTCACCTAAGCAAAGTTAAAATTGCAGTGCTACCAAGATATAAGAGTATCAATATTGTGAAATAATATGTTCATGATCTCTAATCATACATCCCAAAAGTAGATAAAATAGGTGTACTAGTGTATACATTAAGGAGCACTATCGCTCATTGGTAGGTAATGTAAAGGCCTAACTTGTCAACTTGGCAAGATGTGAAAACATCCATCTGCACTATATTCAAGAAAATTAATGAGGACTTGGATATCTCTACCTAATCCAATGAATCTAGCCCTATAGTTCATGTATGATTGTGTGAATAAAATTGGCCTGTCTATGGTGAGAATACCCTAAGGAACATATGGGTACACACCTTCTATAGGACCTTGAAGACATGGGCATGATCATGGTATGTCATCAATGAGATGCACCATGAGATGGCCAATTGGGATTCACTTAAGGAGTGTTTCATTCACACCTTCTCCTTTTCTTCATATAACATGGAATTGATCAAGCCACTATAACTAGTTCATAGGGTAGTGTTTGAGGACACTAGAATCCTAGAGGAGCACCTCAAAGACATGTTCAGAGAAAAAGGGGTTAATTCTCCTAACATTTTTTGAATAAAAATTGATAAATAGTGATTTAATTAAATAGGAGGATGAAAAATTCAAGGCACACAATAGGCAAAAGGAATCTTGTGCACTAAGTTGAAGATCATACTCTAGAGGAAGAAGACCCTACCCACCTTTGCATAGAAACAATTAAGGATAGTAATAAAGTTGAGGATTCACATTAGGAGAGGAATGACCCCTACCAAACCACTCAAAAATACCAAGGTAGACATCGACTCAGAAGGGGAACCAAATATGGCTACTCTAGGCACATATTGGTCTGACACATAGCTACCACAAATTGTGGATCTCCTGAAGGAGTTTCAATACTTGTTCCCTCAAAATTACTAAGAAATGAAGGACACCTACCCATCCCTTGGGAAGATGAGTATAAATTTAGTTGATGTTGCAATACCTATCAAGAAGCTCCCCTACAAAATAAACCCCAATCTCTATGCCAAAGTCAAAATGGAGATTGATGGTATGTTAGCCATAGGCATCATCTACCATGTGCAATAATATGAATGGATGTGCCCAATAGTTATTATCATCAAGAAATATGGGTGCATTTATATATGTCTTGATTATAGATTATTGAATTCCACCTATGTCACTGACCCTATCCCAACTTTGATCACTGATAAAGTCTTGGATGGTATCACAGGCTGTGAAATATACACTTTCAATTATGGGTTCTAGGATACCATCAAATCCAAATTGAGGAGGAGGACAAGCCTAAAACAACCTTTCTGATAGAATGGGGTTGTTTCAAATACAATGTGATCCCATTTGGACTCAAGAATGTACCATCCTTGTTCTCTAGAGTGGTGATCACCACATCTAAATATTTCACTCACAAGTTCCTCCAAGCATATTTAGATGATTGGACTATTTATGGGCTTGTAAAAGACCATTATGACAACTTGCACCTCATGTTCGAGAGATGCAGATGATTACAAATATCCTTGAACCTCAATAAGCGTATCTATGCCACACTATTTAGGACCTTTCTCAGCACATCATTTGTAAATATGGTCTACTTTTCGATCCCATGAAGATTGTAATTATCTTACATCTCCAGACCCCATCAATGCAGAAAGGAATTCACACATTTCTTGTCCATTATGGATACTATATAAAGTTTATAAGGCTATATGTAAATATTTTAGTACCACTAGAGGAGATCTTACACAAGGATGGCCCATTCTATTGGTGTGTAGTGTAAGAAGATGCCTTTGAAACTCTAAAGCTTAAATTAGTTAGCATGGTAATGCTATAATTTCCCAACTAGATGACTCCTTTCCATGTCCATGTCAATCCATTTGGATCTGTAATTTACATCATTCTAGTACAAACTAGTGAAGTTAAAATGGATCACCCTTCTCCTTCACAAGTAAAAAATTGACCCAAGCATAGTATAACTATAAAACAACTGAGTGTAAAGTGCTTGGCATGGTCTATTCCCTATAGAAATTTAGGCAATACTTACTGGTAACCCCATTCATCTTCTTCATTGATCATGAGCCACTTAAGTACCTTGTGAATAAGCCCATTTTCCATGGGTACATTTTTATATAGATAGTTTTATTCCAATAGTTCTAATTCTCATTTATCTTGAAGCTTGGAAAATATAACTTAGGCCTAGACCATTTATCCTATATCAAATCTTGTGATTCGGTAGTTCCTATAGAAGATGACATGCCATACATGCAACTCTATAGAGTCTAGGACTTCCCTAAAGACTTGGTGAATATCATTGATTTTCTAATATTTGGGTCTACACTCTAGACTATGACAACCAAAGAGAATAAATAACTCATAGTTTATGCTATCCCCTTTCAGCTTATTAGTGAGGAACCATAAAAATTGAGCCAAGATGATGTCTTATGGTGATGCGTTTTAAAAAACAAAAGAGACTCTATTTTATGAGAAATGAACAAAGGGATAGCATGAGGCCATTACATTGGAAATTCTATAGTGTTCAAACTTATATAATCAGGCTTTTGGTGGCCAAATCTATTCCAAGATGCAAAGGAGTTCACCAAGGCATGTGACATCTGCCATCACATAGGAAAGCCAAATCACCAAGATGAGATGTTGATCATCCCCATTCTTACTTAAGCACCATTTAAAAAATGGGCCATTAAATTTTTTGGTCCAATTGCTCTCATTGTAAGGCATATAGAGGCATGATACATTTTGGCATGTATATATTACTTCACCAAGTGGGTTGAGGCTATACCAACCAAAACCTACACATCTACCATCACAACAAGGTTCATATGGGAGACCATTATTATTCACTATGCGTGCCCACTTAGTCTAACTAGCAATAGAGGCATGCACTTCATTAATGAGACCATGTAAATCCTATTGATAGAATATACAGTGGTACACCATAAGACAACCCCTTATCATCCTCAAAAAAATGGCACAATTGAGGTGTTCAACAAGATATTGGGAATGTTCCTCACAAAGATATGTGATGTTGGTCATAAACATTGGAATGATTGAGTGTTAGCAATGATATGGGCCTATTGCATGAATTATAAGCACCTAAATAAGGCTACACTGTTCTAGCTAGTGTTTCACATAGAGTTAGTTTTACCAATGAAATTCATGGTACCGTTATTATGCAACTTACTTATTGGTCGAGTGGATGACCAAGAATGTTTGAGCGCATGACTCAAAGACTTGGATCACTTGGATGAGATATGCACCCAAGAAATATGGATTCAAAAAATAGATAAGGCACACCATAATTTATATCATGAAAAGCATACTAAGCATAAGATACTTATTAAAGGAGCATTAATCTTTCTCCATGATTCCAAGTACCTTAATCACCCTAGGAAGTTGAATATCAGGTGGATGGGCCCTTCTGTCATCCATAACATATTAAAGAATAACACATGAAATCTATGCACATTGATGGGTGATATGTTTCCTAGGCATTTCAATAAAAATAGACTAAAGCCTTATAGGTAATAGGATGGCACTTGCATGATCAGAACATTGACTTGCTAATCACAAGTTGGTTGTGTTGTGTTAACCAAAATAAAGTATGGTGTAATACAAATGTTTCCTTATATTTTATGTTATTTGTGATGAATGGATAAATGAGGCATTTCAGTCTCATAGGTGAACTACTCTAGTACTCCCATGCATAACTCCAACTAGGTGAGTCGAGCAAAGGTTCTTGCTAAGTACCTAAGGCCAAACACCTAAGTTTTGAGGCATGAGGAGTTTGCCATATTTTGAAAAATGTGAGTACCAAGTGACAAAGGGAGGTGCATAAGATGATAATTTGTAAGAGATAAAAAGGATGTGTATAATATTATAAGTGTGAAAAGAAACCTAGTGAATGAACCACTGGAGGACTAGTGCAAGAATTTATATAGGGTAGGGTGGGCCAAGTAATAGATGAAAGAGTAAAAATTGACCAAGGAATGGAAGTGTGATGGAAACGAATCATAGTAAGAAGAGAAGATTGAAGTGATTTTCCTAGGTTACCATAATAAGGTTGAAGGTCATGCCAAAGATAATGAAGTGCAAGAAGATCATCAAGACAAGCTAAAATCCACCCAATGATAGGTAGGAAGTGACTGTTTGAATCACTGGTCACTTCACCAAAAATACCATTAAGATAGGCTAATGTGGTGATGGTGAAGACATAACTATCTACATTAAATGTGAATGTGGTGCATATTTTCTTGATTTTCATGGGTTCTAGTGGATTTCAAGAAATCCATGCACTACCATGCCATTAATCACCTGTAATTAAGATGGTAGCTAAATTCAAGGTATAAAGGAGTGAATAGTCAATTGTAGTAGGTTACAAACATTATGAAAACTTTTATGTAAAACCAGAGCTAAACCAAATCTAATGCAAGGAAATGCTACTAAATTGAAACACTAAGCACCCATAGCCACCAAATAAGAACTATTTCAAAGATAAATAAATTACATTATGTGTGAGATTGGAATAAAGGAGTGTGGGGAAATAGTTATGAGTGAAAATGACAAAGGAAATCTTGAATGATTCCAAGGCCACCATTAATGGTGAACAAAGCTTGAGATTCAAATTCTTAGTCATAGACCTCATGACTATGAGGAAGCACCAAGAAACATTATAGACTTTGGAAAGAACAATAGACCACACTTCAACACTAGCTAGTTTATAATAGGAAAGAAATGAATGCATTTTGGTCTACCATAGGCATATAAGGAGGCCAAAATGGAATGGAAGATAGAAGAGATAGAAACTATGATGAATAAGGTATAACTAATTGAAGGGGTTATCATCGCTAAGGTTGACCCTGAGGTGTTCACCAAGATGTCACACATAGAAATGTAGTTTCCCCTTGAGGTCTTAATAGGGGAGACTTGGGTGTCTTTCACACTTACCTTTAAGTTGAAATAATACAACCATCACACATTGAGCAATGCATAAGAGCTCAACCAAGACTGGGTGGTTGACATGGGAGTAAATATGAAGGCAGGCATGGCATTGTTTGATGTCTCCATCCAAGACAAGCTTTTTACCACTGATGTAACTAAATTATATGAGTTTTCATGTTTTGGAAAGACAAAATAACTTGTGAAATTCCTCCTATCCCATGTCCATGGAGATCACTTCTACTTCACATGGGTGCATGAAAATATTGATAAGCCTCATTAGAAGAATCACTAAGTTTCCAAGCTTAGGCATAAACATTCTCTTGATGATGGAGGATGATGCAAAGGTGGAGAGGGTTGTGAAAATACTTGGTTATTACAAGGTAGGTTTCACATTCTTAATCAAAGATATAAAATACCCTGGCATGAGAGCATATATGCACCTCGTGAGTTATAACCTTTGCCTTAGTGGAAGATGGATAGGTACCAACAAGACCTACTTGTGCATCACCCACTATATGGTGTGATGGGCCAAATTTAACATTGCCAAATTCAATGCTAAAGAGATGCTAAAGAATATATTGGAGTGTCAAAAGGAATGAGAGATCTTTAGGTGGGGGTCGATGTTGATATTGATAATAATGGAGATTGGTGTGTTCGATGATGATTAAGACAATATTTGGGTCTTCTCATCACACAAAGACTCCCTGATACTAAATTACTAGGACTTCACCTACCCACCCTCCTTCTCCTAGAAATATAAGACATGATTGATATGATGGTACACTAAGAACATTGAGTCATTGGGGATAGATTCTCACATCCTATAGAAGCTCCCCCAATACGTGTTTAGAATGGTGACCTTCACCATCATGTAGCATTTTTTTGTAGCGCATCCAACACTCATAGATGGAAACCTATTTGACTAGCTCAAACTCCCTTACGTATGTTTTTTTAAATATTTCAAGGAGGTGCTAAGGAGTATTCCCAATACACAATGGCTAGACATCTTGGTAAAGGCTATGGATTTGGAAAGGAGAGGTTGAGGAGCTAGAATGTGCACCTAGGAGAGAAGGCCACAAAGGAAGAGGAAGATGACTCTAACCACACAGACCTCCATCCCCTCTAAAGGGAAGTCATAGACAAGTACATCTTCATGTTTTAATATGAAATGAAGCCATGAAATAAGGGTGAAGACCTTGGAAAAGATGATGATCTCCCCCTCTATATTGGCAATGAATGAAATCCAAAACTAAAGAAACTATAGAAGTCTCCCCAGAAGAAATGGAGAGAGACACTCAAATAAATTTAGGAGCACATCAGATTGAGGGTGACCTCTAGCAAAGAATCAACTCCTTCAACTCCGAACAAGAAGCATGTGATCTTTGTGCTAGAGATTGATTCCTCTGGTAAGAAGTAGAAAAAAAAGAAGTCCAAGGGACCCATTACACTCCCAATAATAACCCTAATAGAAATGGAGGTGGAAAAAGCCTAGACACAAGGAAGGGAGGAAGAGATAGAGGAAGAGGTAAAAAAAGGAACAAAAGTATACATTGTAAAATAAGAATAAATGGGATAGGATCCCAGCACCAAGGATGTTGATATGGCCTTCCAAGCTAGCACTACCACCATGCTTGAAGAGATAAATAAGCTGACTAGTGCCTCATCCAAATATTCCTCCACATAACCTCCATAAAATAAGGAGGAAAAGAGAAGGTTATGGAAGAAAATGGGCCACAATGAGGAAGAAATTGAGATGGTATTGGTGTTGGAGAAGAAGAGGAAGTCTATGAAAGAAACTAACATGACTTAGGAAGATATTGAAAAATTTAAGGCCGAGGAGGAGAAGGCCAAGAAAGATAAATTTATGAGAAAGAAGAAGATGAACAAGGTTCTCATAAGCATAGAACAAACCCTTGAGAAAGTAAACAAGGTACCTAGTTCCCCAACTAGGATAACAAATAAATATGTATAATAGGTGTGGCCAAGTAGTGAAGGCGTACTTGAAGAAAAGGAAGGTGGTACTGGTGCCTTAGAAAAACAAAAAATTGAGAGTGCCGAAGAACACTAAAAGAAACATAAATAAGGTGAACCTAGAGGTAAGTGTTGATAAACCCTAGGAAGAAGAAATGGACAAAGGGGAAAAGTTTGAGGAAGAACCCCTGGTAGAACAAGAAGATGAGTCCTTGAAGGAAAGGATCAAAGAAAGTGGTAGTGCCAATGAGAGGAAGAAGAGCAAACAGAGTTGGACCTCACCAAGGAAGAAGGCACAGAGTTGAGCATAAGGGAAAAAGTGTAGAAGTGGTGGATGGAGGATGATTTTTATTTGTTTGAATACATGTCCCCTAAATTTTCCATAGATAGGATGTGCAAATAGCTTGCATTTACATTTGATAGCTACATGGATGAGCCTCACTTTGAGGTGCCCCAAAATGTGATATTGGGTACATATGAACTTGAGGAAGGGCATGACTCCCTCATCATAAATCCATGTTCCATGAACCTAGTCTAGTTTGTGAATGCACTTATTTAGATGGTTGTTGAAGTTACAAAAAACAACATTATCAATGATGGTAGAGAAAAGAAGTGGAAGAAAATTTGTAAGGATTCAAAAGATGAAACACAATCCATGAAGTTCAAACTACAGTAGCTATGTCAGTATATAGAGATAGACAAACCATCCCCTTTGTTTGAAATTAATACATTGAACCTCTCGAAGGTTGATAGATTATGTGTACTAGTGGTGCAGATGCTCCCAAGGATGAAACTAGATCCAACACTAGAAGAAGAAGAAGAAGAAGAAGACCCATGCACCACACTACTAAAAGAGCTAGCTGCCAAATTTGAAGAGATAGGGGACCTCTTTATAAAGCTACAAGAAGGCATAGATGTAATTTATTCCATATTCATTAACTTTTCCAATGAAACATCAATCATATGTGTGCACCTCAAACAAGCAAAGGGGGAGAAGGAGGAGATTTTGACATATGTTTACTCTGTAAGTAGGGCAAAGCTTGAAACTATAATGGGCAAGGTCAATGCACTGAGCACATAGAAAAAGGATTAGGTGTAGAACTTAGAAGCACTCTTCCACACCTTGAACACTAAGTCCTATGAACAAGGAGCAATCCTTGACAGAGGAGTGTTAAAAGCTAAAGCAAAACTTGAGGCCTTTAGAAAAGAGCTAGAGAAGATAGATGTGATCATGCTTAGTGTCACCTCCATGGAAATAGATAGTGCTATTGAGGAAATCAATCTTGCTATCAACGGATTTAAGGACTTCAGTCGTAAACTTAAGGAGAGCATGCCTGAATTCTGCACACTAAAGGCTTTGGTAGCCTAGTTTGAGGGTGGACTAATAATTTTGTATGGGGTAATATTAAGCCCCTAATTCATTTAAGTATGGATCTATGCCAACTCAAAAGACATCATGGAATAAGTCAATCACTTGGCATGATTTTTATTTTGATATCTTAGCACCAGTTAGAGGAACTAATACAAATCTTATGACATCTAAAAGGCATTTAACTAGTGTCTGGATCTTTAGGGAATTCTATGACTGGTAATACATGGAAACCATAGTGTGAATGACACAATGTGATAGATCTGATGGAATGATCAATAAAGGATCCATCTTGACACTTTGTATGCAGCCTCTAACCTAGGAAATATATGCTCTTATGTGCTATAAAATCAAGCTCAAACTAATAAGGTAGAGACATTATTTGAATGCAACAAATCTCTAAAGAAATGGTTTTGCTTATAATGGCTGCTAGTAGTGTTATGAATAACATGTATGCCACTAAGGCTCCTACTGTATATGCCTAATATTTCTTGTGAGCCTCTGGGTAGTTAAATAGTTTAATCAAAGTGTTACTCTATTTCAATTATCATATACTCTATTTATTTGAACTTTATTTAATGAAGATGAATGTTACTCCAAATTGAGTTCAACCTAGTTTATGGATTTTTGATAATGGTATATAATTATGAATTTAATGTTGTAAGTTCACTTAAATTATGTTTAGTAATGTGTATTTAATCTTCTAGCTTATGATGTTCATGGTGTCTTTGTGCTAAGTGATGATGTCAGCATACTTTGTGAAATAACCTAAGTGTAAAGAGAGTCTTGCACCCAAGCTTTTATAGCTTTCCTAAGAAGCACTAACCAAAATATGAAAACTTGATCTAAAGCATTCCATTGAATTCTCAAGTGATTGAATGATGCTAAGCTTAGTAAAACAAAGGCATGCACCTTTGAGACTATAAAACCAACCAAATATAGGCTTGTGCTTCTATGACTAGAACTAGTCACCCAAAATAGGCTTACACCTATAGACCATCAGGATTAGTTGGATAACGCTTGCATCAATGAATATACCAAAATCCTATGTTGAAAGGACTAAGCCCTACAAGCCCAATAAAATACCCAGTTCTTTCTTTGTTGTGCTTTGAATGAGTGCATAAGGATTGCACTTTATGTGAATTGATGCTAGCACAGTTGAGTGATAAATGTTGAGCATTACGAGAATATACTACATTTGTGCCTAGTTGTAATTAGTTTAGAACTAACTCAAATAACTGAATGAGTACCTAAATTGATGAATTGATCCCCTTATCTACAATAGTATGTCCTCAATAGGATTGAAAATAAAAGTGTATATTGGATCATTAAACCCCTATCTCTAGTAGGCAAGTTCTATATTTGTACCAAGATCTTGACTACTACACATGTCGATTATTCCTCTTACTAGGTAGCCTCTAAGGCCTCTTATGATACTCTGGCTAAGCTCTGTGGATATTTATGTTGGGATAAATCTAATCAAGCCCAAGTTTTCATCGAGTGGCATGGGATATTTGATGCCTCCTGATGATAATGTTGGCATGGGCATCATTGACACTTATAAAAAACATGGATCTGTGTGCAAAGTGGGTTTTAAAATATATTTATGGAAATGAATATTTTAAAATTCTTCTAAGACATTATATCTTTGCATGCTCTCCCTATGGTAAAACTAGTTGGCAGAATATTTACTTCTAATTCCTTCTCATCACTACTATCCCTGTTAAGATTTTTGGCTCTTTTATGGTCAAAAGGGATATAGAAGGCTTTTATAGGAGTTAAACCCCACTTTAAGTGGGTGTGGGATGGTTTTCACTCTAGGTTATCTTTTAATGACCATAGTTTATGGCGGTCTCCTATAATTCATATTTCTTCCATTCCCTTGGTTGAATTACCTAGTATTAAATCTCTATGATTATTATAAAAAGGATTAACACTATCCATGATTTGGTTAACTCTAGAGATTGGACTCCCTATCCTAAAATACAAATCAAGTTTCATTTAAATAATTCAGACTTACCTTATATTCTTCACATTTATGAATTTCTACTTGATGTTATGCCACATGAACTTGGCATGTAGCCTCCTAGGGCCTAGTGGAAAGACTAGAGGTGAAACTATGATATGCACTTTAAAATATAGTCTCCTAGGATTTTTTATCAGGTGATGAGTATTTTCTCTCTAGATTTAGAAAATCTCAATAGGTGTTGGGGCCTCCAGTCCTCTCCCAAGACTTGTCTTACCTATCTAGATTATGTGTGGCACCCCAAAATGGATCTCAAGCTAGCTCATTTTTTATGGTGTTTAATTTATCAAGGATTCCCCCTCAATGAGTAACTGATCCACCATCACATTCCATAGCCCTTCTATCTAGCTTGAAAGCATCTAAAATCCCTTAAACATTTGCTTTGGTTTTGTTTTAAATCCTATTATGTTTGGTGTTAGATCCATTCATTATTTCAGCCTTATTGCCCTGAGCTTTTCTCTTAGTGATAGACTCTTTGGGGGTATTTTTAACTGGTTAGCCTCTATTACCTTTCTATGGTAATTTTTTCATGTTATTATTCTCTTTCAACTATGAAAATCCAAGAGCAATGTTAATTTTTATTATGAGGCCTATTTAATATCATTTTATATCAATGAAAAGGTGGTTATTATTTCTTTAGTCTATTTAAATATTTAAGTCTATGTGGAAAACATGTCTCCTCTCCCACTTTCAAGATCTCCTCAACCATTAGGGGAGTGACCCTCACACCATGAGTAGAGCTCTTCTTGAAATCTTGCCTCGTAGTCTGGCACCTCCTCCTCCCAGGAGGCATTGAAATACAAGTTGGTATAGCAGTATTGGCCACTTTTATTCTTGCCCTCCCCCAATGGGTGGATAGATTCATCATGGCAACTCTGATGTTGGTTATTTACAATAGTCTCTAGCAAGCACTATTTTTCCTATGTAGGTAATTGATGGTTGGCCTCTCACTATTCATGATGACCCCTTGGATGACTAGAATGCTCTGTAGATTCCTAACATGGAACTGCCTACTTGGTCGATGCTTCCCAAGGATGATCCTCTGCTTCCACCACCTAGGATAGTGGTTTATACATAAAATTCTATTATATGGTTATTTTTTAGTTATTTGGGTTGTGCCTTGACCGACTAATTTTATTGTTTTGGAGCCAAATTTATCTTGCGATAAGAAATTTGAGTTGTAATGTATCTGACTACTTTACTTTATAATCTTATGTAATTATATTTTTTATTAATATAATGTGAAACATTCCAATAATAAAATATGACTAAAAATGAAAAAACAACTTGTAAGTTATAAAATATATACAATAAAGTGATTAAAAATGAAATTTACTTAAACACACTATACTATGCTCAGACCCTCACTTATTAAATGTACAACCATCTTAAGCTCCATTGAATTTGTCTAAGCTCTATTAACCCTCTCTATGCTTAAAACTATCCTGGACAATAATCTAATCCACTTAAACAAAAGTTGATCCATGGATAAGAATTAAATAATACGTTTAAATTTTTAAACCACAATTTATTTTATAATATTGCATTTGTATAAACACAAATTTATATAAAGTTAATTTTTTTATGTCATTCAAATCTTTTACCTACAAATAATGATCTTAACAATATTTCCTTGTTTTCACATAGCCATCCCATGATAGTGGGAAAATTTAAAATCCCATTTATATACGATAAGGAATTTCAATTTAGTATGTTATAAAAGATTTTTAGTAAGTTAAATATGAACTTGGGTAGATTAAGTTATGCAATTCTAGTCTGGACCAAATGTTTTAATCCTACAATCACTGCCCATAAAGCTAATAAATCTATAGCTTCAAACATGTCATTATATTGACTGTTGACAAGCGAAAGGAAAGTTATAGTGCCACGGTTAAATCCCTAAGCATGATTATTAAGGAGATATTGATAAATTTGTGATGTAAACTAATAACGAAGCTTTTATTTTCTCTTGGAATATGTGCAAAACAATGCCCTATAGTTGACCCTTGCCATTTGATGAATGACTTGACAAATTTCACTTGACTAACTATTAATCATGTTCACTTATTTAACTACAATCATATAATATAATATCAATATGCCTCTTGATAAGCACATTCGAATCATTAATTAAACTGGAGGTAAAAAAAACTTGCCTACAACCCAGAAAGTTATTTAAGGGGAAGTTGTTTGATTTATTGGTCCTTATACTTTCATTCATTGTCAATCATGGTGTGTATTTAGTAATATGTCACCATTATATATGCAAACATTAATTTTTTTCAGTGATTGAGATGTTAAGGTTGTATATAAGAAAACATATTTATGCAAAATAAAGTAATAAAATTACATGGAAATAAAATAATATGAAAGTAGATTTAATGATAATTTGATAGGTTCTTCACAATGCATTGAATTTGAAATTTGTATAAATTAGAAATGATTGTACATAGAATTAAATAAAAAGATAAATATCTTATGTTTTGATTAGATAATGAAGAATAATGCAAAAATGAATCCAAACTCATGGATAAAATTTTTACAATAATTCCTCTCTAGTGGACCCACCCTTTGTTGGAGTTGTGTCACAATCCCTTTCTATTTTTACAGTTTTTTAATTCAAACCACTTATTTTTACATTAACAAACATGTGGTAATGAAAATATTGCTACAATGAAATTACACAATTTCAAAACAAAATTCAATCTCTATCTTTGAAATTCTTAAATTTTGTTTTCTACTTGCTAACCCATGCCTTGTTTTTAACTCTTCAAATAGAAAGGGAAAGTTCTTATTTAGTATTTTTAGTTACAACATAAAATATAAACTAAATTCTAGCTGTTACCAAAATGGAGGAGAAACAACCTACACATTTGATTTGAAATATTTACAACCAATGAGAAAAATTTAGTAGAAAATAGGACATTGAAAGAGAACAATTTGTTCTATTGTTGCAATGGCCTTAAAGACTTGGTTCAATGGAGAAGGCATGATGATGGAGAGTTATGATATTGATTTTCCCTTTTCCTTCATTTTAATAACCACATTGTACCTCAAATTGTGGTGGAGATGTACTTCAAACCATCAACTATCTATTACAGTCATAATTGTTAGAAAATAATTAGTCCTCATATTTTTTGTGATTATTTTAATATGTATTATTATCTGAGTAATAATTCACTGTAAGTTATGTTTGGTTAGGATAGTAAAATATATTGTTTATAGAAACAATATATTTTAGTTAACAGCGTAGTTTTTGGTTTACCTTCTTATTTTATAAGAAATTGTTAATCCATCTTGGCTATTTGATAGCCTAGATATATGCTGAATACAATATTGTTTTTCTCTGTGATTATTTTTTTGGTGTTCATTCGTTCTTTTATTTCTCTGTTAATCATACTCAGATTTGAACTAGTCTCATTATCTAATATCAAAGCAAGAAAATAGTCTGTTAAGTCTATGAAGGAGAATATCGTGTTCAAGATGAGAGTCTTTGATAATGTTTCTTGATAATATTCATGGTGTTTCATGCTTAGGCAGCTGTATGATGGAGTCTTAGAGTCGTACGACTTGTGATTGAGATTCTAAAGCCTGCAGCAAATTAGATTTTGAGGTATTTGATTTGTGCATTGATCAATCAAAAATCAGTGATGATAAATAAATCGTAATATGCTTTGCAAAGGAGAATCTGGTATTTAATTCCCTGAATGGTGCCAAATCTATTGTAGTCAAAGTTGTCTCTTAGTGCCACCAAATTTGATATATATTACTTGTAATCTTTAAAATTTAAAATGGCGCTATCATTTTTAAAGTGTTGAATATAAGCTCGTATCTATACAAATCAAATTTTGCATCTCGCTAAAATCAACTATTATGAATATAGTCTGCATGCATTTGTTTCTACTGAGTACTCTAAAAAATGCTAAGCACTGAGAGCGAACGTGGATGAAGTTATTGATAATGCAGGTTTTGTCCAGTCAAGCATTATAGATTTGAATAGATCTCTCAGTATTAAACATCTCTAATATCTACCATTTGGAAAGAAACTTGGCTACTAGGTTTGCCTTCATTGATCGAATTGCTTCAGTGTCGGATCTGTGCACTCCATAAGTTTTCAAGCCAACCAACACATATTTAAGCTTGCACATCTTTCATAAACCAATGTATCTTTTGCCTGGCCTACTCATCAACAATCAACTGGAGTATAATTTTGAAGATTCTGGTGTAATACAATAAACGAGGATGTGATCCGAGTGTTGCGTGAGGTAACTGTATACCCGGTAGAAGGAGAATCGAATCTCGAATGTCATCAGATCAACATGCAGACTCCAAATCCCTTGTTTAGCATTTTGATTTGGTCTTGTTGGAATAGACAACCCGAATTGCTCACCTTCCCATGTGTTGTGCAATTTTGGATTGGTTTTCTTTGAATCAAATGAAAGTTGTGAGCCGTGTTCTTCTACAAGCTGTAAATTCTATCAATTTTTATTCTCAGTGAATGAGATATCACCACATCACATTAAACTGCATCTTTGGCATCACCACATCTCCACCTCGCCTTCCAAGTTGGATTTTAGGTATTTCTATTTTATTAATATTTTTGGTTCAAATAAAATTGTGTTAATGATTTTGTCATCAGTTAGTAATATTAGGTTTTAAAAAAAGTAAATTGTCATTTTGTCCTTTACTTTTAATTTCAGATTTTTAGATTAATGTTTTTTGGGTCGATGGGTCCAAAATTCCTATAGTTGAGTGTTTATTTTAAAAATTGTTTTTAGAGTCTTTATTGTGATATTTGTCAAAGTCATTTATGAGTCTTATCTAGGTGTATATTAGAATTAGTTTTATTGTTAAGTTTTAGTTTGGTTTTACTAGGTTTTGTTTATTTGTGTATTTTCTATATGTTTAAAAATTCAATAGTATCATCAAATTATTTAATTGTCAAAGAGTCATTTTTTAATGTCAAACATATGTCAAAAAAAATCAGTGTTTTTTTAAAGAGTTATTTCATCATTTTTTTTAGAGTTAAATAATTTATTTGTACAAAGATGCACTATCACTTATACATGACATCCTATGTCAAGTTAAATGTCAAATATGTCAATCTTATGGTAGGATTTCTCCTCAACAAACTCATGTATTTGAGCTTCACGACTTGTAAGTTTGAGTAAGCAATCACTTGTTTGAGGTTGGAGGATACTAGAAGATGGAAGATTTCTACGCCTCTCATTAAACACTAATGAAAGGGTAATTCTGATATAGTGGCACATATATATTTTCTATCTTCAGTACTTTTTTGTATGTATGATAAACAAGAGGTGTATTTCCTATTTTCTCACATAGTGTACTGCATAAAAAAGGTGTTTAAGAGATACGAGAATATAGCAATACTTAGGAGAGAAGTTAACTATAGAGATCCTCTAATTGTCTTACTTATTTATGAAGATGATTGGCCAGTGAAATATATATTGCATTCACATAGAGTAAATTTAGGATGCATTATTCACATAGTAGTGGCCACATGCATCAAGATTCAGACAATAGTATGCAAACCTAAGAGTATGTATTGGCATATAATTCTGTTCGATCCAGTTCTTGAAGAAACATGAGTGAAATTTTAACAAATGGTGAATGGTTGATGGTAGATACACCTATTTGAATTTTTCACATTGATTTGATTGATGTGTTCTTGACGATGAATGGTTGATAAGAAGTTCATGTGTTCCTTTTTTACTTTGATTAAGTCCTATGAAACACAAATTACCATGTAAGGCCTATGGGGGAGAATGTTAGAAAATAATTTGTCCTCACATTATTTTTTATTATTGTAATATGTATTATTATGTGAGTAATAATTCATAGTAAATAATATTTGGTTAGGATAGTAAAATATATTGTTTATACAAATAATATATTTTATTTGTACCCATATCTCTATTAACGGGTTAGTTATTTATTTACCTTCCTATTTTAGAGGAAGTTATTAATACATCTTGGCTATTTAATAGCATGTGTATTATTCAGATATATGATGAATATAATATAGTTTTTCTCTATGATTATTTTTGTGTGTTCATTCACTCTTTTATTTCTATGTTAATCGTACTCAGATCTAAACTAGTCTCATTAATAAATGGGTGTTAAAAATAAGTTCTATGGGTTATCTTTCAGTAGATACATATTATAATAACCATTACAACTAGTTCTACAAGATGGAACAAATATTATAGTTGTTTCTAAAGGTTAGAATGTTAGTTATAATTGTTATGGGCTGTAATTCTTATGTTTATTATTGCTATGGGTTAGCCATTCAATTGATATGAGTTTCCTACTTAGGTCATATGGGTTGGCATCCCTAGTTGTTATGAGTTAGCCTACTCTAGTTTTTATGGGTTGGACTACCTACTTGTTATGGGCTAGTTTATGAGTGATCCAACCATGCTATATAACTAATATGAGTATTTACTCTATTTCATAGTTTGTCCTTAAGATCTACATTTATTAGATTATTAATAAATTCAAAATAATAATGCTACTAAATGATACAATATTATTTATAAAATAAATAGTTGAATCATAAAATACTAAATATATATACATTTTCATTGAGTACTATATAACAAAAAAGAGTATAAAGGAAACTTTTGATTTGATTGTCATTAATTTAAAATGATCATCAAAAGAATTTTGAAAGGAATTTCATGGTTAATATCTTAGTGCATCATACCCCTAAACTAACCATTTTTTCATCCTTGAGAAATTTAAATCTCATCAAACCTCATCATGTATTGAGCACACAATTGAAATAAAATAAAAGGTTTATATGAATATTCTCCTTTCTATAAATAAAACCACCTTTTTATAAAAAATTTCCATTCTCTTATTTTTTATATATTCATCTAATTATTCATTTCTTGTCTAGTTAGGGATATGTGTTAGAGAGTTGTCAATGATGTCATGAAGATGTCATGGAGGTGTCATGGTGAGTGGATGAAGTGCTTTGATAGCCTAAGTAATAATGACAAATTGTGGTTGAAGTTGGCTTGGTTAGACATGTTTAAGGATGAGTATGGTAATTTGAGTATGAGCAAAGGGTCCTATCAGAAGTCAAGAATAGTTTGAGTGCTTTTATGCATGATTGGAATTGAACTAATTCATCATTGTTCTCATCTAGAAATTTTGGGTCCAATGATAAAAAATCTAAGTAGGTAGTTTGATGACATCATAATTACCACATGTGAATGAGTCAGGGGGATTTGGTCATATGGTTATGATCACATTAGTCCCTAGTTGTTATGTACTATATCTCAAGTCATGTGCCTAAGTGCAGTCAAAGATATGTGGATTCTTATTTGGGCTCTCAGGTATTTTGACAATATTTTTTATGTTCAAATAGAGTCGAGTAAGCATGTTGATTATGTCATCATTTTCAAGAATGGAGGTTTCAAGAGGAAACAATCACATAGTTTTGTTCAATATTGTGCCTAGTTCTTATGTGTTAAATCTTATGTAACGTACCTAAGTGCATCAAAAGATATGCAAGTGCAAATTTGGATTCCTAAGTAGTTTGATAGTGTTTTCCCATACCCAAATTTGCATAAGGTAAGAAACAGATGAGTAATAATTTTGGTAATGGCATATCTCACACATGTGAATGTTTCAAGACAATTTAATCATATGGGTTTGTTTAATTTTTTACCTGATTAATTTTCATTAAATTTTAGATCATACGCAAAAACATGTCAAAATATATGCATGTGCAAAGTTGGCCTTTCAGACATTCTTGACATTGTTGGCTTATTGGTAGAAAAATATGAGTGAGCAGATTAATGGCATTATATCTCACACATGCAAAGTTTTCAGTAGCAATTTGACACATGGTTAGATTCTCCTATGTGAAGAGATCATATGTTCCAAATTTTAGAACATGCACTTGAGTGAAGCAAAAGTTATGGAGGTGCAAAGTTGACCTTATAAACAGATTGCAAAGGTTCCCATACTTAGTCATTTTTTTACAAGTTAAAGTTCGAGCAACATTGATAGAGTGCATTGTTCCAAGAAGTCAATAAGTAGTGAAATAGTGGCAAGTGTTCAATGTTTAACACTAAGTAGAGATAAAGATAAATCTTCTCCCAAGGATCAATGGTGAGTAGGTGATCATACAGATAGAGATCAATGGTGGACATTAAATTCAAGAGGTCAAAGTGATAGTTGTCTAGTATAGTTAAATCTAGGATAATCTCAAAAGGATCAACAAAGCACATGAAGTCAAAGTTGCCAGATTACATGAGATGAGGTCAACTATTTGAGGGTTAAAATTTAGGTATTAGTACACTACACATTAAAGTTTAGATAAAATCTATAGTGTGTATTTAATCTAAGCATTGAGGACATGAGATGCGAGCATAGTGTTTGATGTTTAACTGTGACTATTTGCTTTTGAATATTTGAATTTGTAAAGGAAAAACTAGTGCTCTATTTTTTGGATATATCTTTATATCTATGTAGAATTTGCTCATGGTATAAAAAGTCAACTTGTAGAGGACTCTATGTCACATCTTTAAATATAGATTTTAAGATTTGAAAGTTTTTAGATTCAAAGTTATGAATTTTTAAAGTTGACTGTGTGTTGATGTATGCTCTGCAAGTAACTCGTGAAGGGTAATTGAGATTCTATTGATGTTTTTTTGATGTTTCATAACTAATTAGCTATTGGATCATGTTTTTGATTAAATATTTATGCTATTTTTCATTATGAAGGTTTGACCAATCATATGTGAAAATTAGATTGATGACTATGTGTATGACCTTTAGGTCATATTTTTATGTTATAAATTTGCTCTTATAGTTTGAGGATATGTGAAGAGGTCTGAGTGTGCATATTTGGATATTTTTAGTGAAGGAGAGAGATTGTGGCATGCGTATTTAAGAGGCCTATGTGAGATAAAGAAAGAGATTGTGCATGGGTTAGATAAATAGATATCCATCATCAGGTGTTGAAGAAATCAATTCTAAGGTGGAATTATTCAAATAAGTGTCTAAAGGATTTGATCTTCCTTAGGGGAAGTTAATCCTTGTGAAACAAGTGTTTCACTAAATACCTTTGCTCAGGAGGATATGTTCGAGGTTTGATGGTCTAAAGGATTTGATTAGTTTCTTTTTTTAATTTATTTTAGGTAGTAGTCCATGTGTTTCAAGATTGAGACTGGGTTTTATTTGTCATGAGGGTTTTCCACAGGAATTATGTGTTATGTGTTTAATCTTATGAATGCATTGAATGTATGAGCTCTCTTGTTAATGTTTCTTAATTAAGTTGATATATGCTAATTGTTTAATAGTTTGAAATGAATGCAATTGAAATTGAAATATCTAGGTTCACTGATTCACTCCCATCTCAGTGATTATACCTCTAATAATTGGTATTAGATTAGGTCCTTTATTAAAGGCTTAACATCTTGAAGGTGATCCAAGGTAAAATATTGGTATTCATCAAGGAGGTTTCTCTACTAAAAAATCACCAATGTTCAATGGATCCAATTGTGCATTTTGGAGTGCAAGGATGAGGGCATACATTATGTTTATAGAGTTTGATGTATGGAAATATGTTGTGGATGGTTATGTTATTCCTACTACTCCTCCATCTAGCACTACAAACAAGAAGCTATTTGAGAATAATTATAATGTAATGAATTCCATAACTTGTGTACTTACAAATGTTGAGTTCACCAAAATAATCCATTATAAATTTTCTAAAGAGATATGGGATAAAATTTAGATCATTCATAAAGGATATTCAAAAGTCAAGCTTGCTAAGTTGCAAACTCATATAAGGTAACTTCAAAGTCTCAAGATGAATGAAGAAGATTCTATGGCATCCTTTCTACAAAGAGTTGATGAGATTGTGAACATCATCAAAGGTCTTAGTGAGAAACTTGAAGAGGATAATGTAGTTCAAAAAATATTAAGGTATTTATCCCTCAAGTTTGATCCAAAAGTATCTGCTATATAAGAAATTCATTATCTTACTCTATTGAATATAGATCAATTACATGGCACCCTTACTTCCTACAAGATGAGGAAGAATGATGATATACCACCAAAGAAGGAAGCAACATTCAACACAAAGATGAAGCCAAATAAGAAGTTCCAAGGTAAGAAACCCAAGAAGGATGACATTTTTTATATAGATGAAGATGAACTAATTGTTTTGATTTCAATAAACTTAAAAATAAGTTTAAGTATAAGGGTAAACTATCCCTAAAATTCTTCAATTGTGGAGAAGTAGGAAATTTTGCTAATTAGTGCCCTCATAAGTATAAGAAATATGTTGATGAAGAGAATGATCAAGGTCATGATGATGGAAAGGTATCCTTCAAGTCTAATAAAATCAAAAGAGGATTTAGAAGGTTTGACAACAAGAAGTACTCCTAAGGCAAGAAGAGTCTCTACACTAGAGAAGATTGTAGCTCATTATATGAGAGTAAAGTCAGTGACTCAAAGTATGATCATGAAGATTATGGCCTTGTTGAAGATGAAGCCTTGTTCATGGCTAAGTAAGGTAGTTTCTCACATTAAAAGGAGTCTACTTTATGTGATTTGAGATTATGATTAAGATGAGGTGAACTATGAGATTGTATTGACAAATGCTCATGAAGAACTGAAGATTGCAAAGAAGATAAATAATAAGATGAAATCTAAATTCAAGGACTTTGAGGAGAAATTCAATGTGTATGAGGCAAGAATGGATGAAGACACCAAGGAACATGAAGATATGGTCAACATCTTAGTTTTCAATTACAAATCCTATTTACAATCTTAAATGCTAAAGAAGATGAATGTGAAAGGTATGTAATTGAAAACGTGTAATTGAAATATGAGTTAGAGAAGATATCTATTAAGTTAATGTAATTTGTGATATTTGAAAAAATCTCAAGTGATCTAGATAATATTTTGAATGATAAAAATCATGCAAGTGATAAGACTATTCTTGAATACAAAGAAGAACCAAAGACTACAACTCAAGATAAGATGAAGACTAATGTGAACAAAAATAATATGACTTTGAAGAAAAATGTATAGAAAAGGAATGAAGGTATTGGCATAATGAAGACATATTAGATCATAGGGTTAGATAATGCAAGAGATCTATTAGAAATGAATTTTATTGGAACTATGATGGGCATAATCAGTCAAAAGGTGTGAAAAAGGTTGAGTGATTCAACTATCATGATGTGGGACTCTTTTCAAAACATTTTCTAAATAAGGTAAGACAAGCTAAGTTGCTATCAAGGAGTATGGTTTACTAAAACTATGAATAGAGAGGTCACATTTCCAGATTTTACAAGTAAATTCCATTGAGTTAAAATAAGTTCAATCAAGATCCAAGAGTACAAAGAAAAAGGTAAGCTAGCTCATGGAAAAAAAAGGTGACTCATGATGAGTCTGTAGGTCCAAGTAATGTTTTTTCTATGGTGGAGAATGCTATAGAAGGAGAAGAGTGCCAAGGGATCTCATTGTCTGCTCATGTTGATAATGAAGAGACCAAGCTCAAGGAGAAGCCCAAGGTACTAGTTGAGGCTAGTTCTAAGGTAAGTATGGATCCAAGTGAACATCCTAATATTGTTGAGTAAGTTTTATTTAAAGAACATCAATTATTAGTGCCTAGTGATGAGGTTCAGAATTGTAAGGTTGATTTCTCAAATGAAAAGGTATGTCAATATTCCATAGTTGCTCCATATGTTGTCAATTTTATCTTAGAAGATAAGGAGGGTGATATATAAAAGGAACAAGTTGACATAGTTCATACTAATAAGAAGAAGAACAAGAATATCATGTCTTATATATATATATATATATATATATATATATATATATATATATATATATATATATATATATATATAAGTGGATTCCATTGGTTACTAATAAGATGTGGGCCACTTCTAGCTTCACTTTGTTTTAGTGTAGTATGGTGCAAAGGATGTATCTATCTATGCTTCTTAAGAGGATCATTTCAAGTGGAGAAGCAAGTGTTGTTGTGGTGTTCTTGAAATCATCTTAGAAGGCTAGATATGAGTATTTTTAGTTGGAGCAGGTATGTCCAAGTGGAAGAGATGTTGTGGTGATGTTAGAGTGATGTCATAGCTATATTTAGTCAATTTACAAGGTCAAATTGAAGGTTTTCAAGTGGAAAAAGAGGATTTGTGCTTTTTCAAGATGAAATTTTTGCATAAAAGTTTCGTTGAGCTTGTTCTATCATGTTCTAGGTGGTTTTGTGCTCTGAAGGGTTTTTGAAGTCAAATTAGAGATTTTTGTTTGCTATCGGATTTCCTGGTTTATGCTTAATAGTATGAAGGTCCTAAAATGGGTTATAGGATGTATGGGTTCCCAAATATGTGGAAGCTCAAAACTTGGTCTTGAAGTGTGTTCTCTAAGTGTTCAAGAAATTTTAGAGGTGAATGTTTAGTGGAAGGTGTTGTGTTGACCTTGTTTGTTTTAAGATTCTAGGGTTTTAGGATCTACTAGAAAAGAAGTTTTCCTTGTGATTTGAGGTCTAAGGTTTCTTAATATGTTAAATGGTCCAAATGGGTTATCAAATAAAGCTTCATAAAGATCTAAAATTTTGTGTTTTTCAGGTTATTCATGTTTTTGTCAAGATGGTGGCCTAATTGGCTAGTAAGTTTGTTAAGGGAGTATGTTACAGAGGATGATCTTGGTGATAAAAATTAGTGTGATTGAGGGACCATATGAGAGTTATTATATATGAAGTTTCAAGTCTTGAAGGTTCATCAACTAAAAATAATGGGCTCTGCAAATTTGAGGTAGGGTTATAAGAAGACTAAACAAGCCTAGTGAGAAGATGAGTGCATTTTGTTCAATTTATCCAAATGATTAAATAATTTATGTTTCAATTATAATTATCAAGTTGGTTGGGATCATGTCTCCTATTTGGTGAGTGGCATAAATTTCTGTTGGTGGTCCTTAAGGTGGTTTGAGAGAGAAGGCTAATGAGCTTGTATGGTGATTCTTCATGGTGTATGAAGATCTAAAGATGATAAAGTGATGTAATGGCTCATAAATATTAGGGGTACTCCCTCTCATTATATGTTTCATTATATTTTATTATTATTGTGTGTTCTTTCTTCTTTGGTTGAAGTGATTGGTTTAAGACAGTGTTGGAGTGAAGCAAGAGGAAAGTGTCAAGACAAAAATATGTAAGATCAAGGTAAGGGGGATTTTATATCATATTTATAAGGTGATATTATCCTATTGGTAGTATTTTTATGTCCTCAGGATAAGTCGGTTTCCACATTATCATTATGTCAAAGGGGGAGAAAGTTCCTATTTTGAGAGTGGTTAAAGAGTGAGAAGAAAAGTGAGCTATATATTGTTATATGATGTGTGTTGACATAAATGACAAAAGGGAAGATTTTTGGATAGTTTTTAATGATGTCATTTATGTCTATAATTGATTTGATGAAGTGTTTTGATAGCCTACGTAATAATGACAAAGTGTGTAATATGTTTGTCAAAGTGTGCTTGAAGTTGGCTTGGTTGATCTTCAGTTATGGATTTGTTAGAGATGTTCAAGGATGAGTATGGTGATCTAATCATGATCAAAGGGTCCTATTATAATTCAATAATGGTTTTATTGCTTGTGTGCATGAGTGGAATTCACCTAGTTCATCATTGTTCTCATCTAGACATTTTGGGTCCAATAGCAGAAAATCTAAGTAGGCAATTTGATGATATCATACTTGCCACATGCGGATGAGTCATGGGGATTTGGTAATATGTTTGTGATATCATTAGTCCCTTGTTTCTATTCACTAAATCTAAGGTCATGCACCTAAGCACAATCAAAGATATGTGGGTATAAAGTTGGGCTCTCAAGTATTTTGATAGTGTTTTCTATGTTCAAATAGAGCTGAGTAAGCATGTTGATAATATTAGCATTCACACATATGATGTTTTAGGATGAAATGGTCACATGATTTTATTTATTATTATTCATAGTTATTATGTGTTATATATCAGGTCATGTGCCTAAGTTCATCAAAAGATATGAAAGTGCAATTTTAGGTTCCCAAGTAGTTTAATAGTGTTTTTCCATACTCAAAAAAAATTGCATGAGGCAAGAAAGAGCCAAGTAATAAATTTGGTGATGACATATCTCTCACATGTGGACATTTCAAGATAAGTTGATCATATGGGTTTGTTCAATTTTATTCCTAGTTTATTTGTGTTAAATTTTAAATTATACGCCAAAGTGCATTAAAAGATATGCATGTGCAAAGTTGGCCTTCCAAGAAATTTTTGACATTATTGGCTTTATGGTAGAAAAATATGAGTGATTATATTAATGGCATTATATATCACTCATTCAAAGGTTTCAAGATAAGTTTAACACATGGTTGGATTCTCCTATGTGAGGAGATCATATGGTCAAAATTTTAGAACATGCGCTTGAGTGAAAAAAAATATATAAAGGTGAAAATTTGAACTTATAGATAGATTGTAAAGATTCCCATAGTCATTTTTTCATAAGATAAAGTTTGAGAAATATCGATGGATTACATTGCTTGAACAAGTTAGGAAGCAGTGAGATGGTGCCAAAAATTCAATGTTTAATTCTAAGCAGAGATAAAGATCAAGCTTCTTCCAAGGATTAATGGTAGCAGGTAATCATATATATAGAGATAAATGGTGCACTTTAAATTCAATAGGTGAAAGTGACATTTGTCTATCATAATTAAAGGTAGGATGATCTCGAAGAGATTGATGGAGCACATGAGGTCAAAGTTTCCATATTTCATGAGATGTTGTCAATTGTTCAAGGGTTAACATTTGGTCACTACTACACCATGCATTAAATTTTAGATAATGTAAATGGTGCATGTTTAATTTGAGTATATATTACATGATATGTGAGCATAGTGTTTGAGGTTTAACTATGACCATTTTCTTTTGAATATTTGAATTTGCAAAAGAAAAACTAGTGCACTATTTTTTGACTATATATTTTTATCTATGAAAAAATTTCTCATTGTGTATAAGGAGAACTTGTAGAGGACTCCAAGATTCATCTATAAATATATATTTTAATATTTTAAAGTGTCTAAATTAAAATTCATTAAGGTTCAAATTTGACTATGTGTTCGTGTATACTCTACAAGTAACTCATCAAGGGTAATTGAGCTTGTATTAATTTTGTTTAGATGTTTCATAATGAATTATATGTTGAAACATGTTGTATATCCCATAAGGATTAATTTTGTGAATTATTAAGTTTTGACCAATCGTATGTAGTATGAACAAAGGTTTAGAAGGTGACTATGTGTTCGTTCATAGTGACTGTGTGCACATAATGTTGTTTGGGTGAATTATATTTAAGTATAAGAGTACTATGATGGTTATTGGCAATTAAAGAGGACCTATAGATCATGTAGAATGGTTCCATACATTTTTAAATTTATATTTTGTAGTTTTCTTAAATAAGTGTCAAAGAGCTGAATGGGTCTCCATAGGACCTAAAAGTAACTTATGCCTATTTGAAAGTGGATTATGTGTTAGTATGACCCATGTGAGATTCCTTAAGGGTGAATTCATGTATTATGGTTGATAAGGAATTATTTTGGTCTTGATAATTCATTAATGCTCTATATATAGTGAAACCAAATGTGTTGGTTTCTAGACTTGTGAGAGAGACTTTGTGAGACAAGTTCAATGTGGATGTGAAAATTATGGAGTGAAGGAGAGGTAGAGTGCATAGTTGATGAATTGATGAGTAGGTAATATTAATGATAGTGTGTATGACCTTAGACCATATTTTTTATGTCATAAAATTGATCTTGTATTTTTAGGATATGAGAAGAGGTCTGAGTGTTCATATAAGAATAATTTGAGGGAAAGAGAGATATTGTGGCATGCCTATGTGAGAGGCCTATATGAAATATAGAGAGATTTTGTGCAAGGGTTAGATAAATAGAGATCCATCATTAGGTGTTGAAAACATCAGTTATAAGGTGGAATTTTTCAAAGGAGGGTATAAAGGACTTGATCTTCCTTATGGGTAGTTTCTCCTTGTGAAATAGGTATTTCGCTAAATACCTTTTGTCAAGAGGATATGATCAAGGTTTGTTGGTATAAAGGAGCTGATCAGTCTCTTGTTTGTAATTTCTTATAGGATATTATTCCATGTGTTTTAGGCTTGAGATTGGTTTTTATTCCCCATGAGGGTTTTTCATAGAAACTATATGTTATATGTTTGATCTTGTGTATATATTGAATGTATGATCTCTCTTGTTACTGTTACTTGATCAAGTTGATATATGTTGATTTTTTAATAGTTTAAAAGGACTGAAATTGAAATTGAAATATATGGGCTCACTAATTCACCTCCCCCTCTCAGTCACTGTACCTCTAATAATAGGAAATGTTAATGGTGGAGGATTAAATGTTATAGCCAACTATTGAATCCTCTATCTCTTTGTTGCATCAATATATTTGTTCACTTTTTAAATTTCTACTCTGATGTTATACCTAAAGGAATGTTCCTTTCATCACAACTCATGGGTTATTTCATCCCATCTTCTTGTGCATGAAATAATATTTGATCTTCCAATTTGATCCAAATGTGACAAATATTGATTTTGGACTTGAACTTGTTTTCTCACAAAATCAATGCCAAATCTAATTATGCCATAAGAATGGTCCAATTCTATGTTATTTTAGTTATCCTCGTGTCTTCTCCCCTTATTATTAACTTGGCCTCCTCATTCTCATGATATTAAGTTATCTCCTTACCTCTCTTATATTCATTAACTAGATATGATGGAAAGGATCTAATTAGCACATCCCCCACATAGATTGGGATTCCATTCTAAATCATAAAAAAAACATAATTATGAAGATATAATTGACATAGTTGGTTTTGGTCTTCATTTTAACTCCTCTCATAGACATTAAAATGTGTGATGACCACTTACTATTGTATGTAGATTATAAAATATCTGCATGAATTTGAATTTAAACCACTAGTTATTGATTTAAATGGCATAGACCCTTTTAGGTGGTCTAAAATATATCTTTTGGATAATAAGTTGGCTTAATTCTTCCATTTCTTATTTTAGTTCAAAATTTTATTATTCTTTTTTTTTTTTTTTAACTTTAGCTCTACATTCTTTAGTTTTTCCTTTTTTTTCCTCTATTAGTTGACTACACTAGTTGTATCATTGGATAAGTATGGATTTAATATTAAACCTCTCTTTAAAAAAAATAATTCCTCCTTACTAAGTCCATCCATTTTAGTGTAAATATATTCTAAATTTCTCTTTATGGTTTCTTCAACTGGATATTTCGTTTCTACAAGTTATGGGTTGTGTTATAGGAACTCAAATGTGTCTACTTTCTATTTATACTACCCTTGCCAATGAATCAAACCCATTCTCATTGTTTTAAATTACCCTAATATGTGTCATAAGTGTTTTAATTTTTCTAAGGGAGGATGCCAATTTTTTATTTTATTCTTTGTTTGGAATAACATGGGTTTCATGTTTCTATACCACCTCTTCATTATCAATGGTTTGTTTAGCCACTCTTATTCATTCATTTGATGGTTCAATTGTAGGGCCTCAGTGTTCCATTTTACCAAAAACTCCAAAAATTGAGTTGAATTAATTATAAATTACTTCTTTATTACTACTAGTGGTTTCAATATCTTCTTCCTCTTTTCCTCCACCTCCCCATATAAGCCTCGCCTCTCAATGTGGATAAAATTAAAGGATTCTTGGGTTTATTATTTTTATAGATTGCATCATTTTCTCTATGATTTCATCTTAGGATCACTTGATGGGTGAACCCTTTGTATTTTTTTGGGACATAATATGAGGACATATCTTCTACCCTTTACTTTAGAAGTGGATCCTTACCCCTATCATGTGAGGGTAAGGTGGAAGGGATAAAACTTATTCTTATTCTTATGAAAGGTTTATCCACTCTCACATTTTACTATCATTATTTAAATACCATATTACCTTCTTACTCCTCAACTACCATATTTACTTTAGCTACCACATCTTCAACTATCACATTTACTTTAGTTGCCACATCTTCCTATTGTACCTCAACTTCCATATTATCTTATTCTTCTTTAGGTGGTATTTGTTTCATTCTCAATATGTCTTCCCATGATAAATTAGATGATTTCTACTTTATCACTTCTATACCAAAATTTGAATTAAACAATGGGGAGACCAAGCCTTTGTTTTTACATTTTGGTACTCTTTTACCATTCTTATCAATATATTAATTAGGAAATTAAACACATTGACCATAAAATTATATCTCAAGTGATTGATGATATTTAAATAAAATGAATAAAACATAAAGTGTCTCTCATAATAGGTGAGGTGTTTTGTAATAAAGGTAGATACTTCTACCCAAAATGAAATGAATCAAGATCAAAGTTTGACCTAGTTAGAAGACTTTAGTTATTAATTGGTTGTATGGAATAATATTGTGTTATTGTAGATATTTGTATTCATTAACATAATTCCATTATCCGTGGAAGGATAGTAACCTCTGCCAATAGGTCGTTAGTGACCTCAAATCATATCCCCCTAATGGTAGTTACACCATCTCTTAGGTTTTTTACAAATTCCTTGGTTATTTGAGCATCATATCTAATCATGTTTTAAAAGTATTTCAACCAACTTATGTTTATGAATATATCAAAAATATCATGTCTCTTTTTCAATATTATTAGGTTTGTCATCTCTCTTCAGAATACATCTCCAACCTTTTTTGGTCACTTTTTTCTTGCAATAAATAGTGTTCATAATTTAGATATCATAATGAGAGAGTTAAAATTTTGGGAATGTTTATTTTGTTTTATGTTGTTGATGTGATATCCATCATTACTTATCTATCCATAATTTCCTTCTGACCTTTACTTATTTCTTGTCTTCTTTCATCAATCATGATAGGACAAATCTCTACCCAACTTTATTTTTTTCTAGCTTGTAACATCATGATAAGTCATTCCTCCCCCCAAACCATCAAATCACTCATACTCTTGTACCTTTTACAATGGCTAGTATGCGCAAATAAAATAATAGAATGAATAATATTTTTTATCATATTTATTATACATTATGATAAAAAGGGAAGTTTTTTCCATAGGTAAAACCCATAGATTAGGAAACATTACTTAATACAACATGACTACATAGCTTTAAATGTTTAATATGAAAAACATGATTATTCTAGAAAAATAATTATATCATTACTTATTACAAATTGGTTTAGAAATGAATCTAGTTTGTTTAGTCTACCTTGTTTGTTCATTACTAATGTCTAGATCAATCTTTAAATTTTTTTTGAGTAATTATGGAGGAAAATGTGACACTTGATACTTTATTTTCTAAAATTATCTTTTATAAGATAAATAAATAAGAGTGTTGATTTCAGTACATGACTAAGTTGGAATTTTATTGAGAATGTTTAATTGAATTCCATCTTCCTATAGAAAATAGTTTTTATATTATTGTATAAGGAATTATAAATTCTTTTAGAAAGTAGCCAAAAATCATGCATGATAAAAAATTAAAAAAATTTGGTTTTGGTTGATTGCTTGGGAAGCAACACTAATTTTGGTGATGATCTGTGAGAGTGGTATTCATTATGATTGGAATTATGAAAGACGTAAGTAAGAATATTTTACTAATCATATAGGGGCCAAACACATGTGTTGATATTTATTTATTTTTTGTCATT
>JARHVA010006717.1:372500-500000 GCA_037957365.1 Torreya grandis | reverse complement strand
ACACCTTGTGTTGGCTCAGAAAATTGCCTTCATCATCCACACCTTTTTGAAAATCTCAAAACTGATTAGGGATAGGTTTTATTATTATAATTAATTTTAATTATTTTATACATGCCTCTCCATGTATGTTTTATAGTCTTAGTCATCTAGAATCTTCTCAAAATGAAATATCATCATCTCCAGCCCCAATAACTCTTCTTTCATGCACCCTGTACACTTGACCTCAAAATTGGCTTAGATTTTCAATAAAAATACATTGTATGTATTTTATGACACTTTTTAATACTCTCCATGGCCTTAAAATCATTAGGCACACCTTAAAATCAGTTCACTTGAAGTTTTCCATCCTTCTCACTAGCTTGGTCACTATGTTAGTTTTGATTAGCTAAGATGAGAGCTATTATTTAAACCCTTAGGAGTTTTTTAAAGGAATTAAATGACCATAATGAGTTATTAAAATTATATATCCTCCTCCTAGACTTGATTTCACCTTTACAATCCTTTTATAACCTATAAAAACACATAAAATAGATAAAAGTACCACGTTTTATACCCTATTTGTACAATTATGTATAGCTCAAAAGAATGGGGAGTATCCTGACTGAGTATTCTACAACCTCCAATCATCATCCTAAGAAATTATAGTATATTTCCATCTCCATTTCTCCAAACTAGTCACTCCAAGGGTTTAGCAAGGGTTTAGGCCTATTTTACCCTTTTAATCTTCATTTATAAATATGAGACATTAAAATTTTAAAAAAAAAAAAAAAACCACAATAATGTTTTTTAGGACCTTTGATAACTCCTATAAATGTATTTTTCCCCCATGAAAATAATTAAGAGAGATGTGATCACTCAAAGGGCTTATTCAAGCTTGTTTCTTCCTTTTGCATAGGAATAAGGTTGTCTTGAGCCCAAAAGTGACTTATTTTGTGATTACACTATATAAAAACATATTTATCATGTCTTAAACGACCTAAAAAACATTTATTTTTCCATTTTAATCTACTCCTAGAGCTATAAGTGACATTGGTTTCACATTTTATCTTTAGGCCTAAACATGCCAAGTAGGCCTAACTACACCTTAGAGCTCAACATGACTTTTGATAGTTTTCCTTGCATCCCAATAGCTTATACACCTTTTTTATTAACCTATATACATTCTCAAGTTAATTATAATTTTCAATCCATACTATAAATGAAATTGGTTCTCCATTTGGTTTTAGGCCTAAACTATGTTTGACAGGCCTACTTACATACTTGAGGGTTTAGAACATCCTATTGGGTATCATCCTTCTAAAAATGGTTCCTAATTTTGGTTTTAATTTTTTCCATATTTTCATACCTTCTCCAATTTCTCATTTTCCCCTTATATCATCCCTTCCTCTACATTCCTTAAGGTTACAAGTTTTGCTCATAAGGGAAGTACCCTATGTTTCAGATAAAATAGAAGGTACTTCCCGTATTTGTCCAAGAAAACTATCATTTTAAAATATTCTCCAAGTCATGGATATTATATATAAAAAAATTTATCTCTTATTTATGTCATATTACCTACTAACTCTTCAAAAAATCAAACAAAATTTTAGAAAAGGAAAACTATGCAGGGTTCCAAGATATGGACTATGTATACCATTTCAAAGTGTCTTTTCTCTATTTGCTATCACATGGTAGGAGACTATTGAAATTTGTTTAATCATTATGAGTCTCATTTAAACACACTTATCATCTTATGCCCATATGATCTTCTCATTTCATACTTCTCCAATTGACTATCCTGAACTGTAGACTGTGTTTCTGCTTGAGAATGACCCCTATAGGTGTTATTTACATGAGTCAATATTGAAATAATGTTTAAAGACCCATTTATATTTCCTTGGAGTTACTTGGTACATTTTTTAAGTCATTTTTTCACTTTTCCTAGTCTAAACCATCACCTAAAAACCTTGTCTCAGTTTCCTATCTATCTACAGTCATCTACAGTGGTTGTAGGGTCCTGTAGGTGTTTATGAACTTCAAATATCATCATGTTTGTTTCTTAAGATAAATTAAACCATTGAGTAAAATTCAAATAATTTTTAAAACCATAAACATACCCTAGCACTCATACATGCAATAAAGGAACAACTTTTCAAACATGAATCCTATGTTGGTTGTAGGTACATCTTTTCAGGGCATCTATACACATTGTCTCCTATGTAGGTCTATTTTAGACTTGAAACCATGCCTAAACTACCTATAATTTAATTTTCATGTGTTTTATTTCACTCAAATTGTCATTAAAAACATGAAATATTTTTTTCTCTCCTTAAGTAATTAATGATCACTCAAAAGGTTCAAAACCTGTAGATGTTAATGGAGTTCAGTGTTTTGGAAGGTAACTTTGAGGCCTCAAAAAGCTAGACTCCATCAACTCTATTCCCTCTAAAATTTTCTAATTCATTTTATTTTATAAATTATACAAGTTTAATTAATTAGGATGTATCATAAAATTTATGACTGTGTTATATGATCTTGATAAAAAAGGGTTAAACCTCTATTTTCATAGTTTAGGGAAGGTGTTTCTAAAGCAGTCATTTGCCCCTTGAACATGGTTTCCAAATTTCATTGGCTAAATTGACCCTAAAATAGGCCTATCATGGTCAAAACCATATTTTATGGCTTCCAGGTAATATTTCATCACCTATTTTAATGAATCAAAACACTTTTAAGCTCTTTGTTAACACATATAGGTGACCACTATCATACACAGGCAACAATGTGAATATGGGCAGTGTGTGTTGTATTTGAATTTCAAATGGTTTTTTACCTGTCTCAAAATTTTCACATAGACTCTCTTCATTTTCAATACTCCCTTTATCAGTTCAATTACTCCTTTTCAACATGATTGATTTCTATGAGGGCACCTGTAGGTGCATTCTGAGTTACTTATAGGTAGAAAAACATGAAATGTGTAATATACTCAAGAAACCTACCCTCCAAGTAAATTTATTTATCCTCATGGTGTTTAAATGAGACAAATATTATTCAAAACTCAAAACAATCTTTCACACTTCCTTTTCAACATTGAATCCACCATGAGAGCTCCTCTCTGACTATGTGTGATAGTGATAGGGTAGACTGACTGTATTGCACTCAATGGAATTAATTTCATGGAGATTTATTTATAAAATTAAATTGAGATGAAATGATATAAAAATAAAATTATAAAAATTATAATTAACTTATCACAACTCCTTGGATCCATTTTCAAAGCATGAAAATCTTGTTAAGTGAAAAATTACTTGTTGCATAAAAAAGTGATTCCTCTTGCAACCTAAGATACCATGATCATAAAAACATCATGAAAAATGAAACAAGCAATGTATATTATATAATGATGGATTAAAAATAATCTATAACCAATATGACCAATTGGATTGTACGTAAATGCCCAAACCAAAGCAAAACCTATAAGGCGCACATATTGGTAAGCAGAAAAACATAGTCAACTTAATGAAGATGTTTGATAAAGCATAGACCAAAAATATTCAAAATATTTTAATTTAAATTAATATATATAAGTTTAATTTCACCTCCCAAAATCATTTTACCTATAATTTCTCCAATTGTCTATACCAAGTACAAACCTAAAGATTGGTTATGTGTGCCTAGAAGGATGAAAAAGGAGCAAAATGCTTTTAGCCCAAATTTGATACTTAAAAATTAATTCAAGAATTTAAATGTATCTAATAAATCTAAATATTCATATCATGACCTTACCCCATGTGGCACACTTCCCCATGGGTCATATAAGTGCCAAACTCTTCTTTTTCCCCAAGAGCTCTTTCTTCTGAATAACCTACCACTTTCAGTTAGAAATAGTTACCTAAGACATAATAGGACACATGTCATGTTACATAACCTTTTTACACCTTTAAATTTCCCTAGGAGTCCATACAACTCATTTAATACCCTATTTTGACCCCCAAAATGACCCAAAATTATATAAGGACTACAGGACTAATGCCCAAGGCTAATATGACATTAAATAACATTAAATGACCTATGATATACCTTATGACTAAATATTAAACCCTTAAAATATCTAAAAAAATACGGTTTTACCTATAGGGGTCCTAATTTGACTTGCATGGTCAAATTTGGTCAACAATAACATTGAATAAATTTATGTACGTTCTTTATGGCTTCATCATATGTATTCTCATATACCATGAATTTGTCCATATAAATATCTATGAAATCATGGGATAGGTCATATAAAATGCTCAAAACATATATTTGATAGGTGGCATGAGCGTTACATAATGCAAATGAGAGTTTAAAATATGCATAGGTACCCTATGGAGAAATAAAGGTTGTCTTATCTTGGTCCTTAGGTGATATTCTAATTTTATTCTAACAACTAAACTCATCTAGAAAGGAGAATTACTTCTTCCCGTAGAGTGTTTCAATTACTTGGTTAATTAAATGAATATGAAAGTGACCCTTCCCTTTGGAAACATTAAGTTCCATATAATCCACACAAATATGCTATTTTCCACCATTTTTTGGAACAATAATAAGGGGTGACACCCACTTGCTATCAGAGATAAGATAAACATATATTGCATCCAAGAGTTTATGTAATTATGTTTCACTATATCTTTAACTACAACGTTCATACATATTTATGGTTTTCATATGGGTTTTCATTCCTCCTCGATACATATGTGGTTCATACATAAGTATGGATGTATGCCCATCATGTCATGGTAGTACCATGAAAAATGAGTTTTTTGTTATTGGATAATGGTCACTAGTTGTGTTTCTTGTTGAAGGTCCATCTTATTGTTTATATTAAGAGGTTTTAAATGTATGATTTCTACTCTTTTTTTTAATGACACCATGGAATCTATGTTACCCAATAGAGGATTGATGCTGAAATGGTGTGGTAGTAGCTAATGAAAATTTCAAATGTCAACTATGGATTTGAGGATCCTTTTATTGGAAATATCTTGTTAAGGGGACATTGTATACATTGTGATTGGTTGTCTATTTTTGGTTCACTCTGATAAGTATTTCTTATCATATTATAAATGACCACATCTTTATCTTATACATTCAATGAAATGTTATGTTAATCATGAGCAGGGTCTGCAGAGGAGATTACTCATCCTCATATCCTTTCCAACATGGTCATTCTACTTCACAAATATTGAGATGGTTATAATTTAACCAACTTATTTTTAGTGTTTACAATGCATAATATGTAGCTAGCTAGGGTCTCTTAGGATAAGTGGGTGTCCCCCAAGTTGGTTTTAGGCTATAATATTATAGAGTCTATTAGTTAACCCCCTTTATTCCATGATGATGACCAGGTGTTCTATACCCTTGAGGTTTCACCATTGATCTATCTTCCATTTGTATAATTATGTTTTTTTGGTGAAGGCCTTTGGGGTGAAGTTTTTTCATCATTTATTTATTCACCACTTTAATGGATTCCTCTAATTTTATTAAGGTATTTTCATTAAGGCTGCTATAAATGAGGATGTCAACTACTAAGATATATGAGTCATAATACTCAGGTGGAATTATATTTCCAAACATAATGTTCTCAAGTCGTCTAAGTACTTGGACCATATTAGGATCTTTTTTGTTTTGGCTAAGATTATTTAGAAACAATTTCCATATAGTGTTGGTGTAAATAGGGATGAATTTTATAGATTTAAATAGTGGGATTTTTACATAGACATTTTTAAGCTATCTGAATAAATCAAACATAGATTCATGTTATTATTTTTGGAGGTTTGGTATCTTGTGTAAAGGAAGGGTATTAGGTTCTCATTGACTAGTAAATATATTTGGTTACAATGTCAAGGACCTCTTCATGATGTGCATTATTATGGGTATGGTTGGTTTTGTGATATTCATCTTGAAAAAAATTGTACTTTGTTTACCTTAATTGAATAACTTGGGTATTACATCAATTATTTAGTGTATGTCAGTTGAGATAAATTATTTATGGGATTAGGTATAGATTGGTTAGGTAATTGAAGAGATCTAGGCCGATTTGAAGTAGCATCATTGGTTGGTATTGTTATTTCATTTTTTGGTACCCATAATTAATTTTAAATGTGGATGGTTTTTTTTTCATGGTTATTTCTATTTATTGGGGGGTGGGTACCACTAATAGTTTTGATTTTATGGCTACTATGACAAGGGTTGGAATTGTTGAAAATTTACCTAAACTTGGAAACTTAATTGTGTCCGAGTTTAGTTTTGTGGTGGCATTTTTTGTTAATTCCAATGGGTGGATTCATACTAATTTTGAGGGGAAAATTAAAATTATGAATTATAAAATGGAGTGTTTGATGATATACCTATATTTTTAGGTCTTCATGATAAATTTAATTTTTTGGACATGTAAAATAACTTCTCTATCTCCTTTTATTATGTGGATTTATATTATGATAGGTTCATCTTTTTTTATACTTTCTACCTTTATGCATGTAGTCTAACATCAACATAATACTTTATTTATGTGGAAATATGAGAATTACACAATCAAATATAATTATAATTATTCTTTTTTTTTTTCATATATGTAATCAATCAATTTTGTGGCCAAGTGGCTAATAATATATTATTTCATATCCTACACTACTAAATTCCATCATTTATACCCCATTAGTATTTTTAGAGGATGATGATGGAAAAAATTTACTGTTGCAGGTTTAGTTCATTATAAGCATGCATTAAATTATACATAAAAGGATGATATCATCAAATTTTATTTGTGAAACATATCCATTAATCATGAAATTCAACACTTCCAAGCATTATTCATTGATTCCTTTCTGAAATATCAAATTAATGGACTTTAGAACCAACTTGTTCTATTTATATATTTATAGACTAGACACAAATATTTCCACATAGTCTTCTAGTGGTTCCTCCTTTTTTATGACATATGAAATATGTCATCCATTATGAAATATTTTTCTTTGTAATAGTCCTAATAATTAGATAGAAATATATATGTAATGTCTTTTTTTAATTTATGATTTAATTCTTCATCGATCACATGCACCATCATAGGGTTGAATTTTTTAGAGTCGCTAGAAATTATTTTAGCTTGTGTGCATCCTAATTGTATTTATAATATAAAAACATGAAGCTAAGCTTTAAGAGGAATGTATCATGGTCCTCATTTACCATTATCTTGAATTTAATTAGATATGAAAATGTAATGTTATTCATGGGTTCCTTACCCATGGGGGTCTTTATTGTGAATTAAAATAATGTGTCTTCACTTACATGGGTTTCTTCTTCAATGTATCCCATGATTATTTGAACCAATCATGTACCTGTGACTTTTCCAACTCACAATTATCATCGTTTCTCAATATTATTATCCCAACACAAATAGTGAATGATGGATTAATTATTATTTATGGGAGAGTGAGATTTTATAAATGGGAGTGATGGAGTCATTATTTTTTTTGGAAATTGTCTTGAAAAATCAATAAATATGTTGTCTTTCTCACCTAAGTCTAGGACTATAGGTTAAATATTTAATTTTGAGAATTTAATAGCTCATTATTCTCTTTTGGAAATAATTTTAGGTAAAGGAAAATGGGAATGAATCACAAACTCCTGAGTGTAGGGTTGTCAAGTTGGTACTCTTACAAGGATGTCCTTTTTAAGGATATGAGTATCTTTTTATCCTTTGTCTTTAGATATTTTAACTAGTTCATCCAAGAACCTTCCATTTTCAACCTCTTCTACCTATTTTTATATAGTTTCAAATGATACGAATGGATTGAGTACATGTGTCATTATAAAACTTGTAGTTACTGAATGTTATACCTCAACTTTTTCTCCCATAGAAAAAATCACTCTACTAGTTAAGAATCTACCTAAGTGATTCCTCTCATGCTACATACATTGATTCAATAATAATTTAGATATTTTATACCCTATCTTACACATGGTTAGTTCTAGGATATTAATTTAAAATATATAGATTGAAATGTTAACTATAAATCAGAAAATTACTCTAGCATGTATGGAAATTAGTCTAGAAATCATGAATTCTAGCTTAATCTCCTAGGATACTAATGCTTTCCAACTATACCCAACAATTAAATTAAAATGGTGACAAATATCAAACCACAAATTAAACCTTAGAAAAAAAAAGTATGTTTACAACCAAATAGATTAACCTAAGGGGAAGTTGTTTGATTTTTTGATACTACTAATTCATTAATTTTTCAATCCATGATATATATTTGGAAAGACATTGACACTTTATACGAAAAACTAGACTCTTTCAAGGGTTGAGGTGCTAAGATCACATATAGGGAGACACATGTGAATGGAAATTAAATAACATGAAATTAAACAACTAGAAAGTATATCTAGTGCTAACATGGAAGCTTCCTCATATGATAGTGAATTTGAACTTTGTAGAAATATAAATTACTTATGCATAGAATCAAACATACATTATGGTCTAATTAAATAATAAATAATAATTACACAAAATGTAAAAAAATGAATCTAAACTAACAGACATGATGTTTACAAAAAATCCTCTCAAGTGGGCCATGACTTGGTTGAAGTTGTGTAAGAATCCATTCTTATTATTATAGTTTTTTACTTCTGACCACTTATTCTTGCATTAAAGAGCATGTAGTAATGATAATATTGTGAAAAAAAAAGTTACATATTTTCATTATAGAATTTTTATAGAATTTATCTCTATCTCAAACCTTATTGATTAAAATTTTATACTAGTTAATTTATGCCATACTACCTACCCTTAAAATATAGAGGATAGGGTCTTATTTAGTATTTTAAGTTACATTAAAAATTACAAAATAAATTTTGGTTGTTAGCATAATCTAAAAGAAACAACATGCGCATTTGTTTTGACAAATTTACAATCAATAATAAAAAATCATTATAAAATAGGAATTAGAAGAGAGTAGTCTATTCTATTATTAAAATGGTCTTAGAGGTGTGGTCTAATGGAGAAAGAATGATTATGGGGTGTTTAGACATTGATTATCAGTTTGCATAGATTGTAGGAAACTCCTTATACCTCAAATTTTGAAGGAGATCCATTTCAAGCTACCAACTAACCTTCATATTCAAATATGGACATTAAAAATAAGTGCTATGGGTTAGCATTAAACACTTATGGGTTAAAATAACCACTAAAGATAATACTATGGGTTAAAATTAATGTTGTAGTTGTTTCTAAGGGTTAGAATGATTGTTACAAGTTCTATAGGTTAGAATGCTTGTTATTATTATTGTTATGGGTTGACCACCATTTTTATATGGATTTGGTACCTAGTTGTTACAGATTGGTCTACCTAGTTAAGATGGGTTGGCATACCAAGTTACTATGGGTTAGCCTATGAGCACTCAAACCATGATATATAGTTTCTACAAGTACCTATTCTACTTAATATTTTATCCTTAAGATATGTATGTATTGGTTAGTAATAACTATGAAATAATAATGATATTAATAGATAACATATTATTCATAAAGTAATTAGTTTAATCATAAATCATCAAATATATATACAACATATTCATCTAGTACTATATAACATAAAGTTTAATCTATTAGTTCACCACCTGTAAAAAAATAAACTAATACACACTCTATATTTAATAATATTTACACTAACATATCTTCAACTAATGGATTGATATTGTATTTCATACCTAATTGAATCCATATTTGATATTGAAAGATCAATACAATCAAATTTACTTATTACACATGTCTTCATCGTAAGGTCTGAGGGTGGGTAGTGGGGATGTGTTATCCCACTAATGAATAGGAGGCAGATAGGGAATAATAAGTGGCCAATAAATTTAATCAATGGCATGGGTATCTTTTTCAACATTGAAAATCTTGTTATAGAACTATTTATTTTTTATAATAGATTGCATTCATATTTTTTTATGCTAAATTTTAATGTGTATGTAAAGATGTATAGGTTTGTTTGATTTGTCATTAACCAAAACTAATGGCTTTGAATAAATACATATTTAAAAATAATAATGTTTATATGAGCTCACCATCAATGAGAGTAGGTTTGTTATTGTAATGAGAAAATGTTTTATTGATGATTTAAAATTGAGGAAACTTATAAATATATATTATAGATCTATTTGAAGATTTGAAAGAAGAGATTTTATAAGCAATTACATTAAAATCATGTCAATGTAAAATGTGTCCTCTGAATAACACAAATAATTAGCTTTTTTTTCATAATTTTATAATATTATGGTGTTTGATAACATAGAACCATTAACTCATTGCAAACAAAACTCTTTTAATTCAATTTTGATATTTTATCTCAACAAGTCCCTTGAATAATTAATTAACATGTCAATATTATATATAATTAAATTTTATAATGATTTTACTAGGCTAGGCTTGCACTAAGTGATTTTCTTAATCTCTCTCCCTAGAAAATATACTATAATACTTTCTATTCTTATACAATATAATCCTAAAGCTTATATGAATGTGGATTAATTTTAATTTATTTAAATAAGTCCTTATATATTATAGATTATCACTATATTTAAAAATTATGTATATTTATGTTAGTTTTTATTTTTTCATACTTTTGTAAGTTGAAAATGTTGTAACAATTTTTGAAGCATGTTCCTTTTAGTATGTAATTTTATCAATTTGAGTGTCTTTATTTCCTTATAAATCCTAAAAGCCTTTGGACTCTAAATGCTTTTCCATTTATTTCTACTCATATTTGTCACCATATAATGTTAAAATAAAGATTATTTTGTTGGTTGTCACCATAGAATGTCTAAAGAAAGATTATTTTGTTGGTTTTTGCTTAGTTGTGTTTTCCCACTTTAAGTTTATTAAAAATCAATCATTCCCTTCTTGATTTGTGCAAAGTCCATCTTTGAACAAAGAATTAATACTAAAGTGTGATCTGTGTGTAAATTTTAATCTAAGCTGACATATTTAATTATAAGCATGTTCTTGGACTAGATTAATGTGTATTAGAACCCACGGATGAGCCAAGCTCAATAGGGATCCTTATAAAAATTTAACATTATTCTTACATAATTTTAGGTGAAATGAAAACCTCTATATGGTTTAAAATACAATCATCTAAAATGAAACTTACTATATTAAAATTGTGTTAAGTTATGTTGTTAATGTGAAAATATAACTATCTTTTCAGTTCTATGATGGTACAAAATTTAAACATTTTTGTTTCTTATGTTTATATATAGAAAGTGGGATGTCAACTTTTATATGATAAATGATTATTATAGATAATAGTTAGGGGCATGTTTTTATTGTAGTTGTAAGTTCAAATCTTTTCTTAATTTTTTATGATTATACGATTTTTTCAATCCTTTATGCTTATCCATTATGTACATGGCCTAAAAAAATTATTTCTTCTTCTTAAAAAATTATGTACAAATTTATAGGTATGTTATTTCATTTTTATTAAAACCCTATGATCTGTAAACTAAAAATACAAGTGTAGTACATCCGAAAAACACTTTTTCACGTTTAAGAGATCCTTCAATTTCTCAATTTTTTGTTTAATTTTGTATAAAGAAATTAAAACAATAATTTAAATGACGATCAAAATTAAATAATAATTAGAGAAAATTAAAAGAAGTCACCAGCAAATTCATAACGGAGTTCAACTTCAATAGCCTACGTCTCAGGGTCCATTCGAAGTGAGGACCATTCTCATTAATTTTGTGCAACAAATGGCTTCCAAAATCAATACAAATCTTCAATTCACCTTCTCTGATCTCTGCTTGCCTGTAAACTTATATCTCTCAGATTTGAAAATAATGGCCCAAGGCTGTACAAAGCAATAATAAGACTCTAACCTTCTTAAATCTCCTTACACAGTCAGCTCTTCTCCTCCTTCAAGTAGAATTTCATTCTTTTTATAGTACTTCGACCTCCGTAGCTCAAGTGGTCAAAATCTATTCCTTTCATGCCAAAGGTGCAAGGTTCAAAACCGCCGGCCTCATTTTTAGGTGCTTGGAAACCGTCGGTCTTCCTCCTTGGGTGCATTTGAATCTTCTTTATCCCACATGTGTTGGGTATAACAGTTTTTCAAGATTAAAATAGGTAATTCAGTCCCTTTTCAAATGCTGAGACTTAGGCACTAGCTTAGGCTACTATTAGACTTGGTCATTGCATGATTTGTGTGGTGACGTGGCAGCTAGTGCATGTTGGACTTTGGTGCCTTATTTAAAATTGTTAAACATTTGAAACTTAAATACAATTTCTCAAATAACATGTGAATAAAAACACCAAACAAAATTTTTATTTTGCACTAAATCATTTTCCATGTGTCAAATGGCTATTGGTCCACTTGGCATATTCAAACAGTGCCACATCACTTTTGACTCCCATTATTTCCCTGTTGCAAGATTTCTTCAACTAGCTATATCTTGAGCATCTAGACTCCATATTTCATTCTAGAAGAAACGCTAGAAAGCTCTCAATGAATTCTATGATGTATAAATGATTCAACCAAAATTTTAAGACTTTCAAAAATGGAATGGTACATGGATCCACCTGGATCACTCCTCCCCACTGTGAACTTTTAGACCTTTGAAAGTTGAAATTAATTGGTAATGAGGTGAGGGTATTTTTCCCTCACCTTTCTGACTTCCATCCATCTGGCCTTGCTTGGGTGCATCCCTTTGAGACCAACATGAAGATATTCAACATTACCTCTTTGCGAAGTCTACATATTCCTATCAAGTATAGTATCTTCTTGCAATTCTGTTAAATATTCAAGAGAAAAATCATCAATGAAAGGAATGGATACACTTTCATCATGATCAATTATCATTGGACGCTCATACAATTTTAGATTTTCCACATTTACAATTGAATAAATCTACATGTAAGATGGTAAATCTAATTGAAAAGCATTTGTGCCAATTTTTTTTGTTATCTAAAAAGGACCATACCAGATTGGTTTCAACTTGTTACCTTCACCTATCAGTCTTTCCTTACTAATGTAAAGCCATACCATATCACCTACAACAAATTGGTGATCAATACAATTTTTGTCATGCCTAGCTTTGTACTTGGCTTGACTTTTCTCTAATTGAGTATGAACAGTCTGATGTATGAGCTGTATTTGTTCAATGAACTTCTTGACTTGATTGGCTTCTTTTGGTTCACCAATAGTTGTATACTATCCATAGCAAACATCTAGAGGAGATTAAGGCAAGTATCCATAACAAACTTCAAATGGAGATTTCATAGTAGAAGAATAAAGTGCCCAGTTATATGCATGATGTATGTAACACAATTATTCATTCCATAAATTTGGATGTTTATTGCTATAACCCCTAAGAAAATGTACCACAATGCGGTTCACAACCTCTATTTGTTTGTTAGTTTGTGGATGAAATGTAGTGCTCTTTTTTAATTTAGTGTCCATTAGTCCCCACAAAGTTGACCAAAACTCCCCAATAAATTGAGAATCTTGATCAGAAATAATTGAAGTAGGCAAACCAAAATGAACCCATACATGTTTAAAAAATAAGTGTGCAGTGCCTTCACTAGTAATTTTCTTAGTGCAAGGAATCAAAACACACATTTTGCTAAATCTACCCACAACCACATATAAATAGTCATGTTTTCTTTGTGTCATAGGCAACCCCCCCCAACAAAATCCATGGAGATACTTTCCTAGGGGCGAGTAGGAATAGATAGAGGAGTGTAGAGTCCCAATTTCCCGTTACTAGGTTTAATTGTGGCACAAAGGGTGCATCCCTTTATATATTTAGCAACGTTTTCCTGCATACGAGGCCAGTAACAATACATTTTCAAATGTGAAACCATTTTAGCAACTCCAAAATGACCAAAAATAAGAGAAGTATGTGCTTCTCTAATCATGTGCACCCTCTCATTTTGAGCAATACATAGTTTACCCAAATGATTCAAAAGATCATTGTGTACATGATAGTCTAATTCTCCTACTTGTCTACTACTCATCAAGTCTTTATAAACATCCTAAAAATCAATATCATTAACATATTGTTCTTTATAAATTTCATGAGACAAAAGACCATGTTGTAAAAGAATAGATGCAACAACCATAGGAGGCCTAGATAGCATATCTGCAACCTTAGTCTGAATACCTTTTTTATAATTGATCACAAGATGAAATTGTTGTAAGAAACCCATCCAATGAAAATGTATAGACTGTTATAGCTTGGTTTGTGATTGGAGATACTGTAAGGGCTGATGATCTATATGTATTATTGTTTCTTTGCCCATTCAGTAATGTTTCCATTTTTTAACACTTTGAACCAATGCATACAATTCCTTATCATAAGTTGGATATTTTTTTACTAAACTTGTAAAGGTTTTAGAATGATAACAAACGGGTTTCTTACCTTACATTAAAATAGCTCCCATACCATACTCACTTGCATCCATCTTGATCTCAAATGGTTGTTGTATATCAAGAAGTGCCAAGACCAGAGTAGTACTTATCTTTTTTTACAAAGTGTTGAAGGCTTTTTGATGTTTGCCTCCCCACTGAGAGACCTGTTTCACACTTGTCAAAGAATGCAAAGGTGATGCAATATATGAAAATTGAGAAATAAACTTTCCCCAAAACTGTATTGCACCAAGAAAAATTCTAACCTTAGTTGTGTTAGTGGGTGTAGGCCAATTAACAATGATTGCCACTTTTACAAGATCAATTTTCAATTTACCATGTCCTACAATGTAACCCAAGTATATCAAAGAGGTCTTGCCAAATTCACATTTTGACATTTTTAGATAAAGTTTTTCCCTTCGTAATGCATCCATGGCTTTCTTAATGTGGATCAGATGCTCTTCCCAAGACTTGCTAAAAATCAATATATCATCTATGTAAACTATAAAAAAATCATCAAAGAACTGTCTAAAAACATCATTCATCAATCTCATGAATGTATTCAGGGCATTGAACAACCTGAAAGGCATAACAAGCCATTCAAACAATCCCTATTTTGTTTTGAAGGCAGTTTTCCACACATCACCTTCATTAATTCTTACTTGATGATATCCACTTCTCAAATCTAGCTTAGTGAAATAAATAGCATGTTTTAATTGATCCAATAAATCATCAATGCAAGGAAGAGGGTAACGATTCTTAATAGTAATTTTGTTTAAAGCACAAAAATAAACACACATTCACCAAGTGCCATCTTTCTTTGGTACCAAAATAATTATTAAACCAACAGGAGATGAACTTGGATGAATAACACCTCTATCCAATAGATCCATTACCTATTTTTTGATTTCCTCATTTTCCACCATTGATAACCTGTACATGCCAATGTTAGGGAGAGGAGAATCCTGTAATAGCTAAATTTCATGTTGAACTCCCTTTTTAGGGGGCAAGCACTTAGCATCCTCAAATACATCATCGTAAGTAGAAATGATTTCAACCAATTCATTCTTGTGTCTAGGATCACACTTTTCCAAATCCTGAGAATATTCTGTTTCCTCAGACTTAATCAACATGAGACAAAAATTCTTGCTTGAATTAACTAGTCTTTTCATTTGCCCTATTGTAACCAAGGAAAGACTTGTTCTAATGTGATGTGCTCTAACTATATATTCAATTCCATCCTTAACAAGCAAGTACTTATTCTCCTCTCTATAAAAGATTTAAGGTTTATTATGTTTATTAATTTTAGGTGTCTAAAATCTTGTCTTAGTTTTCTCAAAATTCACAACATTTATTAGAGAATTGTGCTTCTTATCTATACCTTAATATGTATCTAAACATCAAAATGATAAGTAAAATTGTATATTTTTGCACTTGCATTACACCAAAAAAAAATTAAGCTTATTTGATATTTTTCATGGCCATTAACAATGTCTAAATATTGTAAAAAATGTGTCATTTTTTTTAATAATTAGTGATTAATGTGATTTAAATAAAGTAAAAACATGATTATTCATGTTATATAAAAATTAAAAAAAAATCATATAAATGTAAATATAAAAGAGTAGGTTAATATTAAATTTAAATAATTTAAATTGACAAAAACACTATCAAAGAGTACTTAGTTTATTCTTATATTTTGTCACTCTACATGTTGATCATTGTCCCTAAAAATCTTCTATTTTTATATGTAATCATCGAGATCAATAAAAGGGAGTTCAACCCTTATGTGAGCACTGCCAGGTAAACATAGAACCCTATGGTGCCTAATATTAGTTAGACCTTGTTAGTAGTGTTCTTTTTTACAACAAGTCTATGATTCTTTAGATCATTGCGTGTAAACCTAAATGATTATAAGGTCTGGATATTATCAATTTTTTTAGGGGTACTAATTTCATTGATAACATCTACACAGGGTTTGAGCTCTTATTTGTTGATCTACACTATAACATAGCAAGCACAGAGCATTTTAAAGGATTGTGATGAATATAATGAGCAACAAAATAAAAAAAATAAGATGAGTGCCCTTCTTAAGTACTTGGTCATTTTTTATTATTAAAGGTAATGTGAACTTATCATTTTCATCCATATTGGTATAATTATCAATCTTTTTTATACATTCTATATAGTCAGAGTTTTATTTCATTTAGATCACATTAATCATAATATAAGTAAAATAATTAGCACATTGTTTACATTTTTGGACATTGTTAATGAACAGTTAAATAGTAAAGAAGTTCAGCCTTTGTCTAGTGTAACACAAAGCCCAAAACAAATTATTTTACTTACCATTTTAAAACTTAGCTACTTAATTAAAGTATAGAAAAAAAACCTAATTTCTTAATAATTAGTATAATGTTTGAAAATTTTGAATAAGAATCGTAAAACCTTATTTTTTTATAAACATAAAATAAAGAATGTTTCCTAACACTTTAGATAATCATACTCGATGTGGTTCTAACACCTAAAACCAAAACTTAATGATTCATCCCATTTATCTTTTCATCATTTATTATTAAACAATTATGAAAACTCAATTTAATTAAATTTACTATTTTATATTTAAATGTGTTTTACAATTTAATTGAAATCCATTTATTCATAACTCATATAAATAATAATTTTAATGATAATATTTAATTACAAATTTCATATCAAAATATCAATATATATTATAAATTAAATAATTGCACCACTCAACTAAAAAAACTTCCATAAATTAAGAAACATGAGTCGAAGAGTTATTTAAACTACCTATTTCAAAATTTTCTTTTCAAAATTATCATATAATATAAGATAGACAACTCCAATCAATATTTGATTCCAAATTTCATAACAAAGTATCAATATGTATTTTAAATCAAATAATTACACAACTCGATAAAAAAATTAATGATTTAAAATACCTAGTTCAATATGTTTGGTTCTAAATTAACATATAATATAAGATAGACAACTCCCAATCTAATGTGGAATGAATTTGAGTGTGATTTTTTCTTAACGTTCCATATTGTTCTCTCCTTTCAAGCTTGTTGATAGGAGTTTCTTTCCAAAGTTTTAAATTTTAGTTTTACTTAATTTTCATAGATTATTTTTTTCAAATAATTTTAAATTACAAATAAAATTATTACTTTTAAATAAAAAATAAAATTATAACTTTTTAAATAAAAAATATATTTTATTTTAATTGTGATTAAATTTTATAAAATATTATAAATTTAATTATTAATTTATAATACTAAATTTTAAATTATATTCACAAATATATTTAATTTATATTTTTTATAAATATATAAAAAAAATTATTATTTTGTTAAAAGTGTATTAAAATGGTATGGTTTTTGTTTTTTGTTTTTTTGTTTTTCTGTTTTTTTTTTTTTTTTTTTAAATTGTAATGGTATTTTTTTTTCTTGAAACTTCAATGCTATTTTTGGAAGGTGACATGTTGTAATATAGTGAATGTGTTTATTTTTAATATTAGTATTAAATTTAACATCCATTTAGTTATTATTGAGAAATTTTTCTTTTTTCTTAGAGAATTCAATCAAAAAATGGTAATATCTCATAATATATTGGTTATATAATGTAGTTTAGAAAAATTGTAATTACATTATGGTTTGGAGCCCTCTTTTTTTTTTATAATTTCACACACAAGTAATTATATTAATACGATTTATCACCAACAAATCAATTTTTTTTGTTTATTAAAGAATAAAATTATAAATAATTATAACATATGAAAAATCTAAGATAAAAGTCTCGAAATTGATACCTAAACATTTTTCATATTATTATTATTATTATTATTATTATTATTATTATTATTATTATTATTATTATTATTATTATTATTATTATTAAATGTTTTAAGACATTACATGAAATCATTTAATTACATAGAATAAATATATAACAAATTTATAATATTGATCAAGTTTAGATCTAAATCAATGAACTCTTTTAATTAAACAGTTATGATGTAATGGGTATCTATAGAATCAAAATTACCTAAAGTATGATCCTCACTTTAATCTTAACTTTCTGTATAAATATTTAGAAGAATTTGTACTTTGATATATGAATAAAAATAACCATTTTTCTCGTCACTTAAATTATAATCCTCCTGATTATTTTCAATTATATAAACCACCCATTTTTATTTTTATATATAACTGAAAGTAAGTAAAGGAATTTAAATTAATAATTAGAAGAATTTAATTGGCTCTCTAATTTGACTTTTTAAAAGATGTAAATTGGGATGCAAATGAGATCTAACAACCCATGAAATTCCGATTTGAGCGAGCGGCGGCCGCCAAAGTCCAACCATGCCAATTTCCCAACCATATAAGAACAAAATAGTTATGAAAAAGTATTTATTAACTTCTTATGTTTGTTTTTCAATCGTTATGGTCCATGGAAAAGGTTATTGGAATTTGGAGTCAAGATTCCTGCAAAAGCATGCAAAATAATGGGTTGAAATTTTAGTTTGATTGATATACGAATCACCATCGGGCTTAAAAGTCATTCAGGGCTGATAAATAATTCCAAAAGTTCAAACATCATTCACATGTGAGCGGATTGAACACCCTGACTTTAGTCTGTCTACGATTTAATGTTTTAATTTTGAGCCTCGCACGTCAATTATAAAGTTTGAAACTAATTTCACAAAAGAAAATTCCACCAACACTCGGTTAAGTTGCGGGTACGATGGGAAATATATAGGTCATGATATTTTTATGTTTTCGTGGGGGGAATTTATATAAAATTTTACATAGATGGGATGGTTTTTAAGTTGTTCCTATAAAGTTGCTTGCCCATTCTCTCCATTCACAGCATTTCCCTAAGCTTTTGGTCTTTTGCAGTGTCTAGTGAGTCTCACAAACTCGGAAATCATGCCTTTGAACGGTGATGTTATGACGCAAATCTTAGGCCGTGGGGATAGCCTAACACTTGCAAATGCAGCATGTGTATCCTCACACTTTTGGTCTATTGTTAGAGAGGAGATTATGTGGGAAGAAAAATGCTGCTCTCTGTGGCGTTCCATAGCTGACAGAGATATTAAACAATTGATCTCTTCTTCATTGGGAGGATTCAGAAAATTTTATGTAAACTGTTTTCCATTCATTGTTTATGATGCGTCTTCTGCCAGGGAATCCAACCGGAACGAGCTGCATGATCATGACAGACTAGTTCCATCTGATTTAGTCTGGGTTGTGTACCTGCAATACAAGAATACAGTCATATTTTCCAAAGTTATTTGGGGCATCTCTTATCCAGACAAATTTCCAAGGTGGTTTACTCAATCTCCTTTTAGGATTGACATCATTAGTCCTGAAGATGTGCAGCCAACTCCAATTATGTCATTTGACGAGATGGGCAAGGTTGGTAAATTTCCGTCGCCGTTGATGGACAATATTAAGTTAAGCTGGATTTTGATAAACGGAAGAAGTGGGCAGGCTCCTAATCTTTCATGTTGGAGTCCCTCTCAGAAGACTCGTCATAAACAATGAATGGAAGGTGGTTTGCATAAAATCTCTGAATATTGTCAATAAAGAAGAAGAGATCAATTGTTTAATATCTCTGTCAGCTATGGAAAGCCACAGAGAGCAGCATTTTTCGTCCCACATAATCTCCTCTCTAACAATAGACCAAAAGTCTGAGGATACACATGCTGCATTTGCAAGTGTTAGGCTATCCGCACGGCCTAAGATTTGTGTCATGACATCAGCGCTCAAAGGCCTGATTTCCGAGGTTATGAGATTCACTGGACACTGTAAACGACGAAAAGCTTAGCAAACTCTTGTGAATCTAGAGAATGGTAAATACAGGAAAAAGCACCCCCATCCATTGTCATAATAAATTACATGAGCATATTAAAAAATTTATCTGACCCATGTGAAATATGCCTCGGTGGAAGTTTCAATTGTTAAATTAATCTCAAACTTGTAATTGACGTGTGTGGCTCAAAATTGAAACACTAAATCCTGTCTGGACAAATGTATAAAAAATCTAATTTATGTATGAGCTCGTCATTTATCAGAATAAGTTTGAAAATTCATTTTATTTGTTAGTATCATAATAAAGTTTTTTTTTTTTTTTTTAATAGCAATTTTAATGTTTGATAGTTCAATGTGTGTAAGATAGAGATTTTGAATGTAGTCATTGTCAAGTGAGTTAAGTTCAAATAAATATGTGTAAATGTGGTGAGTATATTTTGTTTATTTTAATTTTGTTAGTGTTATAAATTTAATATTTTTGTAATAAATAAATTTTTTCTTGTGACATATATATATAGTCAGGTTTTCATTTTTGTTAAAACCATGTTTAGTAATTAGAAGGTGGTCAGAGTTACCATCAAATTTAAGGTAAGATTTGTCTTCTAAATAACTCAAAAAATTGTTTGTGTGTTTTTTACAATGCTCTATTTTTTAATAGCATGAAATCATTGACTTCTTATAAATAAAATTATATAAATAATTTATGGATCTTATTAAGATTTATGTAAAAATAAGTATAGACCAAAGATTAAGCATGCAATAATTTTCATTTAAGCTAAGCTCAAATTAGTATCTTTATATGAATGGGCCGAAAATATTTTTTGTCTTATTTTGATGTTTACATTGATGAGAATTTTTTATTTAATCAATACATTTCTTCTTATCATAAGTTTGTATAAAGTATTACAGAGTCATATGCATAAGTTAGAGATTGTGCATGTAGTCGTTGTTATGTTAGTTAAACTCAAACCAATGTCTTTGCATGAATGCATGGAACATATTTTATTTGTCTCTTTTTTTTTTTTTTTTTTTGGATATTGATAGTATTTTATGTAATGAATACATTTATTTATGTTATAAATTTATGTACGAGATTTTACTATTATGGAAGTCTTATTTTGTCATTAAAAGATAAGATTTATCTTTTAAATAACATTAAGTTTTTTTTGTGCTTTCATTTTTTATATCATTATATTATTTGACAACATGGAATCATTGATTTCTTATAAATAAGAGTCTTTCGATAATTTTTTTACTTTTCTTAAAATTTATGTATAATAGATTACAAATTTAAAACATTAAGTTTTGATAACACAAATAATAAAACAATTCTTTTTAAAAATTGAAGAAAAATTATAATAATAAATCAAAATAAATTGAATTTTAATACTGATTTTCATGGGGTTACTTTATGATCTTTTTTATTTCTCATGAAAAGCAAAAAGATGGATTAATCATTAGTGTATTTTAATTTTAATTTAATTCTCCCTTAATAAATTTAAATATGTAGATAAAATAAAACATATTTATTGGGTAAATAATAGATTTGCTTGTTACGCCAAGAAAGTAAGTTTATGTTAAAAAAATTTAACATACAGCCTAATTTGGCTAAACCGGATGAAATGTCAATGAAGAACTATACTAAATGAGGCACCTGTAATGAATAGGTTAACCAAGAAATAAATTATTTGAAACAGAAAAAGAATGATAAGACACATTTAAAGCGGTTCCACTCTACTATTTTAAACTCCTGTCAATTTTTATAAGATATACATAAACATTAATAAAATGTATCTTAAAGCTTATTTGATTAGTTTTTTTCTCAGTTGATAAATGTTTTTAAGTATTGAAGTGGCCAATTGCTATTATTATTAGTCCCGGAGGGACAATTAGTTTTGATGCATTAATGGGTGATTATTGTCTGTTGTTTTGACTAAGTAGATGTTTCCCTTTTTCATGCATACAAATATGCGAAGCTTTTTCGATGTTAAGATGTTTGTTTAAACATTCTAATTTAATATTATTTTAAACTATGCGATGATTGGTCAGTTCTTTTCACATGTTATGGAAGCCCTCTCACTAATCAAGGCAAGGTTAATTATTGTGGGTTGCAAGGTTGATCCACCTACCAGCTTGCCGTGGTAAGTGGTTTTAAACGTGACAGGCAGTGTATGGAATGGCTATTGGCGATGCATAAATTGAAACGTTAAGTGCATAACTTTGCTTTCCCACTGCATTTTACCAAGGCAACCGTGCATTAATCTGTTGTTTAGGAATTGCTCTGCTAATAAACCCTCAATTGTGCATCACATGGAATTAGCATCAGTTTGACTCTGCCCTAGTGTCAATGTGCATTGGGAGAATTAGCATATTGTGGAGAATACATTAATGTTGTTATGGCCATCAGTCCAGCGCTTGTGTACAGTGCCACTTGCCTAATACTTAACTAGTTTCTTAGTTTCTGCGGAGCAAGTTGAGCCTCCAACAATCTCAAGAGGACCACTTCTATCATGTAATTGATTTTTTTATCAACTATCAGTCTGTATTTCATTCAATTTCCACGAACTTTATTTTTTGGTTTTTATTCTTGATTGGGATCATGTCTGCAGTAACAAGAATTATAAGTCATATGGTTTATCTGAAAATCACAAACCCCAAATACCTAATAAATAATTTTGTTTTTTATCTTTCAATTTCTGTGAAGTTCTTTTTTTTTTGGGCCAATTATAATCAGGGCCTGGACATGGGATATCTGGAAATTATAAATCCCAAATTCCTAAGAGATGGTTTTAAAAAAAATTCTGATCATAACTAGAAACCAGTATTTTGTTTTTGTTTTTGCTGGAATGTTATTGAGGGCTTGTGTGAGAAAGATGGACCACTTTTGTATTTGGTCTCCAAAGAATTCAATTTTAGGGCTGTTAGTTTTGAAGTAATAGGTCATTTTTGAGGAGCTAAATCATCTTTGGATCACAATGAATAAAATTTAGTTGAGTTTCAAGTATAAGGGACTTTGTTTTGGCATTTGGTTTTCGGACTATCATAACCAAAAAAGCTCAGTTGATTACAATATGGGTAGCTTTCTTTGTTTTTATGACTGGTAATTATGACTGTGCCTTTTGTTTGGCACCTTTAATTTCGTAACTGTCTTGAATAACTCAAGCTAGTTTTCCATCCAATTAAATCAAAACAAATATATTATTAATTCATTTCAATTATACATGTTTCTTACAACATGCTCATTCCTATTGTCAGCTATCCAGGCCATTTTTCAGTATAACATTAGTAGGCATTTCTGATATGAGGCAGTCAACATACCCTCGCATTGGATTAGCCCTAACAGCAAGCAATATCGTAACTATCGGCACATGACTCCTCCAAACTGCAATGTAAAGGGTAGTTGGTCCACATGTGTTTGTCGTATCAACATTTCTGCCATTCTTCTTTAATGCCAGCAATGCAAGCTCTAGGTTAGCAATTGATCCATCTCTTATAACAGACCATAAATATTGGAGTTGAACGCTTGATGGTAGCCGACGGGCTGAAATTTGCTTTAACACAGCAGCACTAGTATGAGGAATTGAGCTGTCGATTTACTATATCAAAATAAGTTCAATACTTGCAAACCCTTAATCACTTCCTTCTTTAGAAACTTTGAAATTTACTGCTTTTCTATGTATAAGCCAGCTAAAAGTGAACCATACAAAACTTGAACAAATTTTGAAAAAAAAAATTAACACCATCCTTGAGAAGAAAATATGTTCATCTTGATGCATCAGTCAAGAAAGTGACAGTGTACCAGACCAAAATAACTGTTAAGTAATCATTGTCTTTCCTTGATAAAAACTTTCAGAAATAAGAATGGCCAAGGACTAAGAAATGATAAGTCCATATTCATCGATGTCTTCATTATGAAACAAGACAATACCAAGAGCCATTTGCAAATTGTCAATGAACCACTATGAATAATTGTGTCACCACATGTTGACCATATTTTAGCACCAATAAAAGTCAAATGTTGCATTAATTAATATTACACAATGCAAATGTCTGTAGTCAAGCTATCCATTTATGCAGTGTAAGTTTGTTCTTCAGTTATGGGCTATGGTGCTAATTTCTACATTATGTCATTGCTGATGTCTACAAAATTCTGCCTTCAAATTTGTTTCTCTATATACTTGTGTCCAGAGCCTTATCTTGAAGACTGTATAGAGTGTTTGCATAAATTTAGGATTAAACTTTTTCAGTTTGGTGTAGAAGGACAGAAGGCAAGTTAAATTTACTATATCCTATGCTTATCAAATGCATTTTGATGAATTAACAAATATTTATTATTACAAAAAAACTTTTGAACCTATGTACATAGGTTGTGCAATAAATTGATTTGATATATTGCTTATTATATTGGTGGTTGATTTGTGTCATGCAAAGTTCATTTCTAGCTAATATACTTGTTATTACATACCTCCATTAAAGCATGCAATAAGTCCATAGCTAAAGCCTCATCCCTTGTTGTTTTGTGATGTTATCTAGTTCAAGTGTTGTTTCTAGTTTTTTGTTCTTCATGTTTCATAGTGTGTGATATACATGTTGTTTTAGAGCTCTTCAGACCATAACTCTTTCTTCTTGTTTTGTGTTGTTATCCAATCAAAGTATTATTATTCATTTGCTATCCTTTAAATTTTGCAATAATTTTCAAAAACGTGTATGTTTTCATTTGTGAGTTAGTCAAGCATTTGTATAGTCATCATTGTAGTTTACATTCAATATATCAAACACATACAAAAGCATAGATTAGCCTGCTTATTTCTTCATTTCATTTCATTAGATCAAATTTGTCATTTGAAGTTGATAAAATGTGTACGCAATTAGTGTTTTCCATTATATTTTATCATTTGATTGGAAGTAAAGTAGTTCCTTTCAACTTAGTTCATTTGATTCATGATTTAAAATTTATTAATTCCAAACAAGCTACTCTTAGATTTGTTTTTAATCCATCCTTGAAAGTCTTTAATGACATCTTCATTGTGAGCGTAGTCCCAACACATTGGTGTCTTTTTTAGAGTAATCATTCCCAACCCCAAAATATAAACTAATATCTTTACTGCATAATTTTTTTTATAACGCTTTCACCTCATCATTTCATTCCTCAACTTGATGCTTTCAATTGCCACCTAAAATCTGTTAATGAGTATTGGGCCCAAGATGTTCAACATCATAAACCCATGCAACTTAAATCAACTCAATGAGTCAATCAACCTTAGTTTTTTTATTTTACACTTTATTTTGGCTATCTTGACCTAGCTTTAATAACTCAAGTGTTTAGAGAGGATATGTTTTTTTATTTGCGTAAAATAGACTTTAATACACTCTAGCCTAATTTTTTCTTGAAGATAGTCATATTAAATCCTCATAGTCTTCATATTTCTGACCTAAGAGTCACGCATATATGATTTTCCCTCCTATTTTCATTTATAGAAGATGCAACAGAACTATGTCAATAAAAACACCAATGAACGCAAATATATTAATGCTAAGTTGATGGATGGCATAGACAACATTTATTTTTGTATTTAGAATATAAGCACAGTTCACATAACAATAGTAGTTATTGTATAGATTTGTTTCTGAATCTCCTGCTTCCCACAGGGACTTCGTGCTCTGCACCCTTGTTGTATAAAAAAGTTGTATTTTGAGATCATTATATAATATTTAGTACTTTTATTAAAATATAGCAGTGGATTATACTTTTTATTATAAAAAGGATATATACACTTCTAATCTCATTTAAAAATATCTTAAGTTTGAGATCATTGATATTAATCAAAAAAATGTGTTTCAAAAATATCTTGAGTTTGGGATCATTGATATTAATAAAAAAAAATGTGGTTTTAATTATATATATAAAGATGTAGTGAATATACCATTTTTTTATTTTTAAAAATATTTTTTAATTATCTTTTTTTGGATTATTTAATGGGACACACTATTCTTTTATTCTTTAAAATTATGAATATTAAATTTAAAATTAAAATTATGTTAAAACAATTAAATAGATGTCAAAATGAAAATTGGTCATTTATATTGATATATTATATTATTATATTCAATCACCACTTTTTATTGTTATAATAAGTTATATTTATTGGTATAACTAATATACATATCTTAAATAAATTTAATATAATATTGAGTATCATATTTATCGACATTTTTAATACACAACACACGCACGCACACGCACATGCACGGACACACACACACACACACACACACACACACACACACACACACACACACACACACACACACACACACACACACACACACACACACACACACACACACACACACACACACACACACACACACACACACACACATATTTTACATAAATATCTAAAATATGTATACTCTCAAGGTGGCAGTTGGGTAGGACTTTATGGCTTATGGACTAACAACATTTTAGGGAGAATTGTGGTCTAGCCATCATCTTGGTCTACAAATTTGGGCTTCTCGATCTGAGGAGGCTTGGGATGACCCACGCAAGGATAATCCTTGATGTGGTGGTTTGAGATTGACATCAGAAATAAGGTTCAAATAATTATCAAAGTAGCTAACAAACCTTCTCAGGGGACTTTTCTGCTATCCTTTACCATCCCAATTCCTTCCAACACATAGTGTTTCTCTAGTTTCCTAGAATAGTATGATGCTCGTGGCTGAGGTTCTTTCAACTAGTGCCTCTTTCTCTTGGTGGTGTCATAACCCACCTCAAGGGTGTAGACTCTCCTTGAGAGGAATATGAAGCCAAACACTGCATCATTATTATCTGTATAAATTCACACCCTCACGAGCATAATAACTTTACAACATTGGTAGATTTTTAGGACAGATAGGGAGAGCTTCAGATAGATGAGCCTTCACTATCAATGTGTTATCATGGATTTTAGGGGTCTTATAGAGTCTACCCATAAATAATTTATGTGTTGCTTATTAGTAGATTGGTTTTTTAGATATTTTTTATTTGTAGGAAGTTAAAGTGCATGGATTTCTCCTTTAGATGTCTTTGTGAATCATTTGAAATGATGCCACCTAGATCTGTAATAATGCCACCTAGATCACCACCTTGCATGAGGCAAGATGTGGCAATGATTGTATTTTAGTTTTCACAAAGGTTCCCCCAATATTATTGCCACAAGTGAGGACCTATCACATCAAGAAGTCTGGAGTATTCCTGACTTTAATATCCATCTATTTGGCATTATCAACATCTATGCACCCAATGATGGCCTTCATCCCTCTATTTTTTTGTTATCTTTGGCAAATGAGCTACTTACTACCATGTGCATAGTGTGTGGAGATTTCAATATGATTGAACACCCCCACGACAAGGTTGGGTCCCTCCCCATGCATTAGTGAACGTAAGGCTTGGTATTATTTCAAGAATAAATGGGGTGCGGTCAACCCACTCCTCTAGTTGTAGACATTTAACCCTATATCTTGGTTGGTGTGGTCTAACTACCAATCTAAGGATAAGTGTAAAAAATAAAGGATAGACCATTTTATGTTGTGAGAGAAAAATCTTTTTTCCTTTTCCAACATTGATGGCCAACCTGTTAATGTCCATTCAGGCATTATTTTTTTAGACCACTTCCCTATTTCCTACAAAGTGGAATAGACCTCGAGTTAGTATAATATGCCACGTAATTATTTTATCCTTAATACTTCTATCCTAAGTCATGCTAGAATAATCTCTCATCACAAAAATTTGAAACCTCACTACATAGCCCCATATGTCACCAGTTTGATTCATTGGTGAAATGAGGCCATTGTATACACAACCTCCTTCCTCTACCACCATGAAAAACATGTTGCTTGGATCCAAAATCATTCAGAAGAGGCCATGCTCATTGAGTTACAATGGTTCTATGTTTCCCTCAAGACTGATCCTTTCAATGTGTAATTCAAATGGCTTACATTCTCTTTCAAAAACCACCTTAAGGTGGTAGACAACCATGTAGTCAGAGGCTCTCAGCTCTACACTTGGCTACACTAGCTAAAAATTGGTGATAAAGCCTCAGAGGATTTCTTTAAATCACTAAAATCCAAGCAATCTTGCAACAAAAAAAAAGCCATTCAAGTGGCTCAATCCAAGCTTACCACTCAATCAAATATCTCCTCAACTTTCCTTGAACATTACAAGAAGGTTTTTTAAGCTCAGCCTTTCATAGTTAAATGATCCTGAAAACTTCTTAAATGCTTCGATGTGATGACTTACAAGCTCAAGCCAGTTTATTGATGGATTTGTGATACCCCACTCACCTTATAGGAGATCACATAGGCTCTACATTACATGATCAATGATAAATCCCCTATTCTTGATGACTTCCCATGTGAATTTTACAATGCCACATAGGAATTTACTAGACTTCATTTACTGCAAGTCTATAAAGAAGCCTTATGAAATCAATCTCTTGGACCCATGATCAATCAAGGTAATATCAAATTCATTCCTAAATCTAGATATCTTGAGTTAATTACCAGTTGGAGGTCGATCACCTTTCTCAATGTTTCTTACAGTATTCTTGTCAAATCCCTCACCAACCACATTTGGCTCATCTTACCTGACATTGTTAGACCAAAGTAAAGAGGATTCATTAGAGGTTGTTATATTTTGGATAAACTTATTGCAGTCTAGGAAGGCATGTCTTAGGCTCATTCATCTCTTCAAAGAAATTTTTTTTCCTAAATTATCTATGTTGAAAAATTATATGATAATATTAAGTTATAATTTATGCATGCCATGCTCAAGGCTCTTAGATTTGATCCCTACTTCATTTATGTACTTTAGAATTTGCTTCATAATGCCTCAACTTGCCTCACTATTAATGGGCATAAAATTGAGGGGATTAAGCTCCACCAGTTTATTCACCAAGGTTATCCCCTTGCTCTAACACTTCATGTGTTATCCACTAAAGCCCTAGTTTATCTCCTAGCTTCTAGAGCTTCTCAAGGGTTTGTTCATGGCATTGTCTTTCCTGACCTCACCTCCTAGCTCATCAATCAGAACTTTGTATATAATACCTTCCTCACACTCAAAGAACAAGAGGCCACTTTTAATGAATCTATCTAATGCCTTAACACTTTTTGTCTGGGTTTCAAATCCAACCTATTATAGATGTAAACCTAGTATTTTCATCAAAGTATTATGCTTATGCCTGAATGGATTCACAAGTATAATTCAAAATAGATTTCTTGAGGGAAAATTCAAGTTCTTTGGCATCCCCTTTGCTTTTGATATTTCATCAATTGAGCTTTGGTAGTATGTCCTCAACGGGATTGAAAACAAAATTGTATATTGGATCACTAAGATTCTATCTCTAGCAATTAAGTTTTAGATTTGCATCAAGATCCTGACTACTAAACATGTCTACTATTCATCTTGTTGGGTTCCCTTTAAGGCCTCTTATGATACTTTATCCAAGCTCTTCAAATATTTAAGTTGGGCCAATTCTAATCAAGAAAAAGGTTTTCATTGAGTGGCATGGGATATCTGTTGCTTCCCTAGTGATAATGGGGGCATGGGCATCATTGATAACTATCAAAAGAACATGGCTTTGTGTGCAAAGTGGGTTGTTAGAGCTATTGAGGGAAATGAACATTTTAAAATTCTTTTAAGACATTGTATCTTTGTGAGCTCTCCCTATGGTAAAACTAGTTGGTAGAATATTGGCTTCCAATTTCTTCTCATCACTACTATTCCTATCAAGATTATTGGCTCTTTTGTGGTCAAAAGCATACAGAAGGATTTTAAAGCAGTTAAAACCCACTTAAAGTGGGTGGGTTATGTTTTTCACACTGAGTTGTTTTTTAGTGACCATAGCTTATGGTGGTCTCCTATACTTCATGTTTCTTCCATTCCCTTAGTTGAATTACCTAGTATTAAAGCTCTATAAGTATTATGAAAAGGGATTCACACTATCTATGATTTGGTTACCTCTAAAGATTTGATTCCCTAACCTAAAATAAAAATTATTTTTTAGTTAAATAATGTAGACTTACCTTCTATTCTTCACATTTAGGAATTAATACCTGATGTTATGCTATATGAACTTGGCATGTATCCTCCTAGGGCCTGGTGGAAAGACTGGAGGTGGAACTATGATATGCACTTCAAAATCTAGTCTCCCAAGATTCTTTATTAGGTGATGAGTCTGTTCTCTCTAGATTTAGGCAAGATCAATAGGTTTTGGGGCCTCTAGTCCTCTCCCAAGACTTAGCTTACCCATCTAGATCATGTGTGGCACCCCAGCCTAGATTCCAAGCTAGCTCATTTTTATGGTGTTTATTTTATCAAGGACTCCCCCTCAGTGAGAGACTAATCCACCTCCACATTCTAAAACTCATTTTACAAATATTATTTATTTATATGAAGTTAAAGTGTCTCAATTTCTCCTTTAGGCATCTTTGTGAATCATTTAGAGTGATGCCACCTAGATCACCACCTTGGATAAGGTGAGATGTGGCAGTGCTTGTATTTTAGTTGCCCAAAAGGTTTCTCCCAACATTATTTCCACAAGTGAGGACCTATCACATCCATAAGTCTAGATTATTCTTGAATTTGATAGCCATATATTTGGCATTATCAACATCTATGTACCTAATGATGGCCCTAATCGCTCTATGTTTTAGAGCGATCTTTGGTAGATGGCCTACTACCATGTGGCTAGTGTGTGGAGATTTTAATGTGATTAAACACACCCAATAAAAGGTTAGGTCCCTCCCCATACATTGGTGACCATAATTCTTGGTATTATTTCAAGAATTAATGGGGTTTGGTTGACCCACTCCTTTAGTTGTAGGCATTTAACCCCATATCTTGGTTTACATGGTCCAACTACCAATCTATGGATAAGAAAATACTCAAAAGGATAGACCACTTTATGTTGTTAGATAAAAATCTTTTTTTCTTTTCTATCATTGATGGCTAGCTTATCAATTTTCACTCATGTATTATTTTGTTAAACCACTTCCCTATTTCCTACAAAGTGGAATGGACTTTGAGTTAGTATAATGTTCCATGTGATTATTTTATCCTCAATACTTATACCCTTAGTCATGCTATAATAGTCTAACTCATCAAGTATATTTGGAACCTCACCCTATAGCCGCATATGTCACTAGTTTTATTGGTTGGTGCAATGATGCCATTATGCACACCACCTCCTTCCTTCACCACTATGACAAGCATGTTACCTAGATCCAAAATCACTCAAAAGAGGCCATGCTCAATGAGTTACAATGGATCTTTGTCTCCCTTAACACTGATTATTTCAACATGCAGTTATAATGGCTTGTACCCTCTCTCAAACACTACCTTAAGGTGGTGGACATCCATGCGGCTAGAGGCACTCAACTCTGCACTTGGTTATACTAGCTAAAAATTGGTGACAAAGCCTTAAAGGATTTATTTAAATCACTAAAATCCAATCAATATAATGAGAAAATAAAAACCATTTAAGTGGCTCAATCCAAACTTACTTCTTAGTTTAATATCTCCTTGTCTTTCCCTGAACATCACAAGCTAGTTTTTCAAGCTCAACCATTCATAGTTGGACTATCCTAGGAACTTCAAAAATGACTCAATGTGGTGGATTGCAAGATCAATAAAGTTAATTGATGGATTTGTGATGCTTTAGTCACCTTTAAAAATATCATAGAAGCTCTATATTACATGATAAATGATAAATCCCCCAGCCTTGATGACTTCCCATCTAAATTTTACAATGCCACATGGGAGTTTATGAGACCTAACTTACTGTAAGTAAATAAAGAAGCCTTATGAAATCAATCTCTTGGACTCATGATTAATCAAGGTAATATCAAGCTCATTCCTAAATTTGGATATCTTGAGTTTCTTACTAGTTAGAGGTTAATAACATTGCTCAATGTTTCTTACAATATTCTTGTTAAATACCTCCCCAACCACATTTGGCTCATCTTCCCTGCCATTGTTAGACGAGAGCAAAGAGGATTCACTAGAGGCTATTATATGTTAGACAATATTATTGTGATTTAGGGAGGCATGTCTTGGGCTCATTCATCTCTCTAGAGAACTTTTTTTCTTAAATTATCTATGTTAAAAAATCTTAGGATAAGATTGAGTGGTAATTTATGCATGCCATGCTCAAGGCTCTCAACTTTGGTCCCTATTTTATTTATGTAATGTAGACTTTTATTCCTAATGCATCAGCATGCCTCACTATTAATGGGCATAAAATCAAGGGGATTCAGATCCAACAATCTATTCACCAAGGTTGCCCCTTGTTGAAGCCCTAAGTTATCTCCTAGATTTTAGATATTCTCAAGGGATTGTTCATGGCATTGTATTGCCTAATCTCACCTCCTAGATCATTAACGAAATATTTTTATATGACACCTTCCTCACACTCAAAGAATAAGAGGTGACTTTTAATGAAGCTATCCAATACATTAAAAAAAATTGACTAGCTTTTGGCTCTAGCCTACAATGGATGAAAACCTAGTATTTTCATCAAAGTATGATGCATATGCCTGAATGGATTCACAAGTATAATTTCAAATAGATTTCTTTGGGGGAAAATTCAAGTTCTTTGGCATCCCTTTTACTTTTGATAGTTCACTGGCCGAGCTTTGGTAGTATGTGTTAGGCTCATAATTCATTAAATTGTGGATCCATCCCATTTCGATAGACATCTTGGTGTGAGGTAATCACTTGGCATGATTGATATTTTGGTATCTTGGTACCAATTAGAAGAACCAATGCAGATCTTGTGGTAGTTGGCAGGTAGTTAACTATCACCTTAATCTTTAGGGCATCCTCTATGAGTGGCAACATGTGGTAGTCATAGTGTGAATGGCACAAAGTGATGGAGTCAGTGGAATGATAAATAAAGGCTCAAGATTTACACCCAAATTATGCTCTCCACCTTCAAAAAGAGATGCTATTATATGCTATAAAAAAATCTTGAACCAATAAGGCAAAGATGTGATTTTAATGTAGTGAAGCTATGAAAAAAGGGTTTAGCATATAACAACTACCAATAGTGTTATGAATATCATGGATAGCACTAAGACTCCTACTGTTTATGCCCAAGCTCACATGTGATCCTCTAAGTAGTTAAATAGTTTAAGCAAAGTGTTACTCTATTTAAATTATCATGTACTCTATTTATTTAGACTTTATTTAATGAAGATGAATATTTCTCCAAATTGAGTTCCACCTAGTTTATGTGTTTGTGATAATGGTATATAATTATGAATGTAATGTTGTAAGTTGAATTCAATTATGTTAAGTAATGTGTATTCAAGCATTTGATTTATGGCATTAATGGTTTCTCTATGTTAAGTGATGATGTCAATCTATGTTAAGTGATGATGTCAATATACTCTATGAAATAGCCTAAGTGTAAGGAGAGTCTTACACCCAAGCTTTGATACCCTTGCTAAGAAGTGATAGCCAAAACATGGACACTTGATCTAAAACATTCCCTTCACTCCTCAAAATCCCTAAATGATGCTAATCTTAGTAAAATAAAGTCCTATGCCCTTGAGACTATAGAACCAAACTGGTATAGGCTTTCACCCCTATGACTAGAACTAGTCACCGAAAATAGGCTTGCACCTATAGACCACCAGGCTTAGCCTAGACTAGGCTTATGCCAATGAATCTACCAAAATCCTATGTTAAAAATATGAAGTCTTACAAGTGAAATCTTCTATCATGGCACAAATATCCCAATGCAATTCCTATTTATTTCTATGTTATGTTTTGTTTGAGTGCATAGGGTTTGTACCTTATTATAATTGATGTCAGCATAGTCGAGTGATAAATGTTGAGCACTACGAGAATATACTACATTTTCACTTAGTTAAAATGAGTCCAAAAACTAAATTGGAAAACTAAATGAGTGCCTGAGTTGATGAATTGATCCCCGTTTCTACAAAATTTTGGTTCCATTGCCAAGACTCATTTTGAATTTTATTACTATAATGGTGTAATAGAACAATGTTCCAACTCTCCCTTGAGAACATCGAGTACTAGTTATAATGGGTGGAAGATAGATTTATGTGGAAGCATCCAACCTATAGAGGACACAAGCTAAGAAAGTGGGTTTTGAACAACCTATTTGATGTTATGTATGAGGTCTTTTTCTATAAATTGACTAACCATGTGTATCAATGATTGGTTTCCTATGCGATCCATAAAAGATGAATTTATGGAAAATTATTTGAGTGGATGAAAGAGCACTTAGAGAGCTATGAGACTCTAGATGTCACTTGGATGAGAGCAGTAGATAAATGGTGGTAAGGAGTGTTGAATAGTTACATGCTTGAGTTCATTGTTTTCACAAACTCCTACCCTAAGGAAGAAAAGTATAAGTATTTTCACAAACCTAGAGGCACATTTGTGAAATTTTTTGGTCTATAACTTAAGAAAATAATGGTGGATTATGGATTTGAAACTTTAATAATGAAAGGCTAAAGTCCTTTCACATATGAGAAGCACAAAGGGGTAGAAGGGGATGTGTAGGTGAAGTGCAATAGAAGGGGACAAGTATATTGACACCTAAGAACTCAGGAGATAGACTTATAACAAGAGAAGGTGTAGGTTGATGGAAGATCTAAAACCTAGAAGTGCTAAGAGAACCTATAGTGAGTTGGAAGGGCATGGGGAAAGATCTCTTGAATTTCAGCAGTGCAAGGAAGAGAAAAATAGTGAAGTGATAGAATGAGCTCAATAGTTGACATGTGTGGAATGCATTGGGTTCTTATATAATTTTATAATTGAATATTTTCTAGATGTGCATACCCCCTTTGAACTTGTGTTACAATATCATACACTAGATCCCCCATGTGAATAAAAAAGAGTGATAATTTACTATGTTGTCAACATAGACTTTGGACTTTTTGCAGATTTGGAATATAATTTTGTGATTGAACAAGTTATTCTTTGCAAGGAGTTGAGTGAGAGTACCTATAGACCATTGGGAAGTAGCTTACTAAAATATAACATGATCACAAGCATACCATCTCAGCCATTATCAGCTATGCAGACTAGGCAATAGCCTATAGTAAGTGGCCCAGTACTGTAAGTCATTATTACAGTGCCATCAACATCTTTAGTGCCAATAGTAACAATGGGTCCAATGCCTAACCTACTGGTTAGAGGTATTGGAGGGTCTTCATCCACACATACACTAGGGGGACATGTACCTTAGATGTCAACTACATGCCCATAGTAAATATGGTATGAAATGGCCATGCACTTACCAAAATACCACAATGTGGATAATACTACAAAACATGTCCTAAAATGTGAAATATAATGGTGCATGTGGGACATAACCTAATCTGAGTGTAATTTAACCTAGTTCATGACAACTCTATTAGATCACACCCATAATTAGTATAGGAAATGTTATCCTAAATAGGCTATGGTTGATTACAACACCTTAAAATAAGCATTCCTAAAGGAATTCGACATATCAGACATTAAACAATAGAGTATTACCACACTCAAGGAGATTAACCAAGGACTCTCAGAGAGCATGTGCCTATATGATGCAAGATTCAAGAATCTCCATTACAAACTTCCTTATGACATTCACCCCTCCTAGCATGCATAATGGTTCATTAGAGGGTTTCTAGTGTCATTCAAAAGAATTCTATCCATGAAGATATTCATAGATCTTATAAAAAACTTGAATATATGCTTAGAGATGAGATAGTCTAAAGCATTGATGCTAGTATCAACCTATTTATGGAATTACACATGACATCCCAACTCTAAAAACTTGCCACTAGTTCATCGTAATATGCTCAAAGTAGGTTATGGTGCATTGATTGAAATGTAGAAGACCATAACAGTAATAAATACCCTTAAAGGAATGTGTACATATTGATTCTAAGCTATGAAGTCTATAGAGAGGCATGTGATATTCATAACTAACCATTATTTCAATGTAATAACTAGGTTAACATAACCATTTATTATCAATTATATGATGCCTACACCCATATAATGGTTGATTTCCATGTGATTGATGAGATGTATGAGAACATGGAGAGAGGTACGAGGAAGGCCATTATAGTAGTTAGAGGGTAGGCCAACCAAGGAAATGAAGGTTATGGCTTGTAAAATATGGGCTATGGGATGCATCAAGGCATTAGAGGGTGAGGTGGAGGATGTGGTGGTGGAAGGTTCCCACCCCACTCATGTTACAAGTGTGACTTGATGAAGCACTATCAGCACAACTACCCTACACATCCAATGTGTGGGTATTGTCAAGGAACCCTTAAGGTTAATTAATACATCGACTTGTACTAAAATTTTACCCAAGGTAGGCCTAGTAAAAATAAGGGTGCAAGAATGATCAGACACAAGTCAAAATCAAAGAAGTGGGCTCTAAATGCACAACCCACCAATATAGAGATAGTCAAGGTATAGGAAACTACTTGTATTAGATTCCCCACTCAATCACCAGTTGTGCCAATACAATAATTGTGCCTAAAATATGGGGAATAAAGCCATACTGAGTGCTTCATGTAGCCTAAACGTAAATTTGTGCCTTACCCAGACACTATTTTCTAGAAAGATGTATTACAGTAGGCTATGATTGTTATCCAAAATCTAAAAGGAGAGATCCAAATATAATAAGATATAGAGGTGTAGGTTGCTACCTCTCGTAAGAAGAAAGATAGAACGAGGTTAAGATACAAGAGCTAATAGAGATCCTAAACTCTTAAAAGTGGAATAAATGTCTCCCCTATTGAAAAACTTGCTCTTAGAGAATGCAAGGCAAAAGCTAGTTGAAGTCAATGCACCACACATGGAAAGTATATGAGAAGTTAGGAACACATAGAGAAAATTACAATAAAGATCTCCTTGTGAATTCCACCATTGATGGATGGTTTGTATGTGAATTCCTTGTAGACACAGGTGATGAGGTCAATATTTTGACCAGGAATCTATGGGAAAAGATGGGTAAGCTATCCTTGAGACTTTCTCCTCATGTGTTTTTCATGGCCAATAAAACCCAAGAATAATTGATCATAATTATTATGAGAACCATTTTAGATATCATGAGAGCTAAGTTCCATGCTGACTTCAAGGTGATCAAGTTGGCATAGCAAGACAATTATCTAGTGCTTTTGGGAAGGCCATGGTGTTATGTGAAAAATGTAGACATGCATTTTAAAAGGCACTACATGACCTGTAAAAATGGCATAGAGAGGGTAGTTTTCCTCCTCTCAAGTAACCAAGTTCCCCCAATGTAGAGAGTGTCAACCTAAAGGATGTGATCAACCATATATACAACATCATGGTGCAAGGCATCGAGAATCTCAACCCCAATGACCAAAGATTGCTTTCTTGTGAAGATAGACAATCAACCTCAAACACCACTGATGTTTCTTATGGCCGATGGATTGAATAAGTTTACAATACCACTGGTCAGAGGTGTTGCTTAGTGTGCATGAAGGTGATGAAACCTATGAGGACCGATTAGGTTCAAATTGATCACACTCCAAAAAGATGGGTCCCTTGCACCATAAAAAATGGAGAGAGTGTTTCACCTAAGCAAAGTTAAAATTGTAGTGCTACCAAGATATAGGAGGAGCAATTTTCTGAAATAATATTAAGGAGCACTATCACTTTTTGGTAGGCAGTGTAACGGCCTAACTTGTCAACTTGGAAAGATGTGAAAACATCCATCTGCACTATATTCAAGAAAAGTAATGAGGACTTGGATATCTCTACCTAATCCAATGAATCTAACCCTATAGTTCATGTATGCTTGTGTGAAGAAAATTGGACTATCTATGGTGAGAATACCCTAAGGAACATATGGGTACACACCTTCTATAGGACCTTAAAGACATGGGCATGATCATGGTATGTCATCAATGAGATGCACCATGAGATGGCCAATTGGGATTCACTTAAGGAGTGGTTCATTCACACCTTCTCCTTTTCTTCATATAACATGGAATTGATCAAGCCACTATAACTAGTTCATAGGGTAGTGTTTGAGGACACTAGAATCCTAGAGGAGCACCTCAAAGACATGTTCAAAGAAAAGGGGTTAATGCTCCTAAATTTTTTTGAACAAAAATTGATAAATAGTGATTTAATTAAATAGTAGGATGAAAAATGGAAGGCGCACAATTGGACAAACCTAATAGGCAAAAGGAAGATTGTGCACCAAGTTGAAGATAGTGATTTAGAGGAAGAAGACCCTACCCACCTTTGCATAGAAACAATTACAGATAGTAAGAAAGTTGAGGATTCAAATTAGGATAGGAGTGACCCCTACCAAACCACTCAAAAATACCAAGGTAGACATCGACTCAGAAGGGGAACCAAAGATGACTACTCTAGGCACATATTGGTCTGACACATAGCTACCACAAATTGTGGATCTCCTGAAGGAGTTTCAATACTTGTTCCATAAAAATTACTAAGAAATGAAAGACACCTACCCATCCCTTGGGAAGATGAGTATAAATTTAGTTGATGTTACAATACCTATCAAGAAGCTCCCCTACAGAATGAACCCCAATCTCTGTGCCAAAGTCAAAATGGAGATTGATGGTAGGTTAGCCATAAGCATCATCTACCATGTGCAATAATATGAATGGATGTGCCCCATAGTTATTATCATCAAGAAATATGGGTACATTTATATTTTTGTTGATTATAGATTATTGAATTCCACCTATGTCACTGACCCTTTCCCAACTTTGATCACTGATAAAGTCTTGGATGGTATCACAGGCTGTGAAATACACACTTTCACTAATGGGTTCTAGGATACCATCAAATCCAAATTGAGGAGGACAAGCCTAAAATAAACTTTATGATAGAATGGGGTTGTTTCACATACAATGTGATGCCATTTGGACTCAAGAATGTACCATCCTTGTTCTCTAGAGTGGTGATCACCACATTTAAATATTTCACTCACAAGTTCCTCCAGGTATATTTAAATGACTAAACTATTTATGGCCTTGTAAAAGACCATTATGACAACTTGCACCTCATGTTTGAGAGATGCAGATGGTTACAAATATCCTTGAACCTTAATAAGTGTATCTTTGCCACACTATTTAGGACCTTTCTCAGCACATCATTTGTAAATATGGTCTGCTTTTCAATCCCATGAAGATTTTAATTATCTTACATCTCTAGACCCCATCAATGTAGAAAGGAATTCACACATTTATTTTCCATTATGGATACTATATAAAGTTTATAAGGCTATATGTAAATATTTCAGTACCACTAGAGGAGCTCTTACACAAGGATGGCACATTCTATTGGGGTGAAATGCAAGAAGATGCCTTTGAAACTCTAAAGCTTAAATTAGTTAGCATGGCAATGCTATAATTTCCCAACTAGATGACTCCTTTCCATGTCCATGTCAATCCATTTGGATCTATAATTAGCATCATTCTAGTACAAACTAGGGAAGTTAAAATGGATCATCCATCTCCTTCACAAGCAATAAATTGACCCAAGAATAGTAGAACTATATAAAAACCAAGTGTAAAGTGCTTGTCATGGTTTATTCCCTATAAAAATTTAGGCAATACTTATTGGCAACCCCATTCATCTTCTTCATTGATCATGAGCCACTTAAGTACCTTGTGAATAAGCCCATTTTCCATGGGTACATTTTTATATAGATAGTTTTATTCCAATAATTCTAATTCTTATTTGTCCTAAAGCTTGGAAAATATAACTTAGGCCTGGACCATTTATACTATATCAAATCTTGTGATTTGGTAGTTCCTATTGAAGATGACATGCCAGACGTGCAACTCTACAGAGTCTAGCACATCCCTAAAGACTTGGTGAATATCATTGATTTTATAATATTTGGGTTTACACTCTAGACTATGACAACCAAAGAGAATAAATAAATCATAGTTTACGCTATCCCCTTTCAGCTTATTAGTGAGGAACCATACAAATTAAGCTAAGATGATGTCTTATGCTGATGTGTTTTAAAAAACAAAGGAGAATCTATTTTATGAGAAATGAACAAAGGGATAGCATGAGGCCATTACATTGGAAATTTTATAGTGTTCAAACTTATATAATCAAGATTTTGGTGGCCAAATCTATTCCAGGATGCAAAGGAGTGCACCAAGGCATGTGACATCTGCCAGCAGATAGGAAAGCCAAATCACCAAGATGAGATGTTGCTCATCCCCATTCTTACTTAAGCACCATTTTTAAAATGGGCCATTGACTTTTTTGGTCCAATTACTCTCGTTGTAAGGCATATAGAGGCATGATACATTTTGGCATCCATATATTACTTCACCAAGTGGGTTGAGGCTATACCAACCAAAACCTACACATCTACCATCACAACAAGGTTCATATGGGAGACCATTATTATTCACTATGTGTGCCCACTTAGTCTGACTAGCAATAGAGGCATGCACTTCATTAATGAGACCATGTAAATCCTATTGATAGAATATATGGTGGTACACCATAAGACAACCCCTTATCATCCTCAAAAAATGGCACAATTGAGGTGTTCAACAAGATATTTGGAATGTGCCTCACAAAGATATGTGATGTTGGTCATAAACATTGGGATGATTGAGTGTCAACAATGATATGGGCCTATTGCATGACTTATAAGCACCTAAATAAGGCTACACCATTCTAGCTAGTGTTTCACATAGAGTTAGTTTTACCAATGAAATTCATGGTACCCTTATTGTGCAATTTACTTATTGGTCGACTGGATGACCAAGAATGTTTGAGTGCACGATTCAAAGACTTGGAGCACTTGGATGTGATATGCACCCAAGAAAGATGGATTCAATAAATAGATAAGGCACACCATAATTTATATCATGAAAATCATATTAAGCATTAGATACTTACTAAAGGAGCATTAATCTTTATCCATGATTCCAAGTACCTTAATCACCCCAAGAAGTTGAATATCAGGTGGATGGGCCCTTATGTCATCCATAAAATATTAAAGACTAACACATGAAATCTATGCACATTGATGGGTGACATGTCTCCTAGGCATTTCAATAGCAACTGACTGAAGCCTTATAGGTAATGGGATGGCACTTGCACGATCAAAACATTGACTTCCTAATCACAAGTTGGTTGTGTTGTGTTAACCAAAATAAAGTTTGGTGAAACACAAATGTTTCCTTATGTTTTATGTTATTTTTTATGAATGGATAAATGAGGCATTTCAGTCTCATAGGTGATCTATTCTATTACTCCCATGCATAACTCTAACTAGGTGAGTCGAGCACAGGTGCTTGCTAAGTACTTAAGGCCAAACACCTAAGTCTTTGGGCATGAGGAGTTTTCCATATTTTGAAAAATGTGAGTACCAAGTGACAAAGGGAGGTGCACAAGATGATAGTTTGTAATAGATAAAAAGGAGGTTTATAATATTCTAAGTGTGAAAAGAAACCTAGTGAATGAAGCACTGGAGGACCAGTGCAGGAATTTATATAGGGTAGGGCGGGCCAAGTAATAGATGAAAGAGAAAAAATTGACCAAGGAATGGAAGTGTGATGGAAACGAATCATAGTAAGAAGAGAAGATTAAACTAAGGAGAATTAATCACATGCATGTGAAGTGATGTTCCTAGGTTACCATAATAATGGTGAAGGTCATGCCAAAGTGAATGAAGTGCGAGAGGAAGATCATCAAGGCAAGCTAGAATCCACCCAATGATAGGTAAGAAGTGACTATTTGAATCACTGGTCACTTCACCAAAAATACCATTAAGATAGGTTAATATGGTGATGGTGAAGACATAAATATCCACATTAAATGTGAATGTGGTGGCATATTTTCATGATTTTCATGGGTTCTAGTGGATTTCAAGAAATCCATGCACTATCATGCCATTAATCACCTATAATTAAAATGGTAGCTAAAATCAAGGTATAAAGGAGTGAATAGTCAATTGTAGTAGGTTACAGACATTATAAAATTTTTAATGTAAAACCAAAGCTAAACTAGATCTAATGTAAGGAAATGCTACCAAATTAAAACACTAAGCACCCATAGCCACCAAATAAGAACTATTTCAAAGATAAATAAATTACATTATGTGTGAGATTGGAATAAAGGAGTGTGGGGAAATAGTTATGAGAGAAAATGACAAAGGAAATATTGAATGATTCCAAGGCCACCATTAATGGAGAATAAAGCTTGAGATTAAAATTCTTAGTCATAGGCCTCATGACTGTGAGGAAGCACCAAGAAACATTATAGGCTTTGGCAAGAACAATAGACCGCACTTCAACACTAGCTAGTTCAGAATGGGAAAGAAATGAATGATTTTTGGTCTACCATAGGCATATAAGGAGGCCAAAAGGGAATGGAAGATAGAAAATATAGACACTATGATGAATAAGGTATAGCCGATTGAAGGGATTAGCATCACTAAGGTTGACCCTGAGGTGTTCACCAAGATGCCACACATAGAAATGTAGTTTCCCCTTGAGGTCTTAATAGGGGAGACTTGGGTGTCTTTCACACATACCTTCAAGTTGAAATAATACAACCATCACACATCGAGCAATGCATAAGAGCTCAACCAATACTGGGTGGTTGACATGGGAGTAAATATGAAGGCAAGCATGGCATTGTTTGATGTCTCCATCCAAGAAAATCTTGTTACCACTGATGTAACCTAGTTATATGAGGTTTCATGTTTTGGAAAGACAAAATAACTTGTGCAATTCCTCCTATCCCATGTCCATGGAGATCACTTCTACTTCACATGGGTGCATGAGGATATTGATAAGCCTCATTAGAAGAATCACTAAGTTTACAAGCTTAGGCATAGACATCCTCTTGATGATGGAGGATGATGCAAAGGTGGAGAGGGTTGTGAAAATACTTGGTTATTACAAGGTATGTTTCACATTCTTAATCAAAGATATAAAATACCCTAGCATGAGAGCATAGATACACCTCATGAGTTATAACCTTTGCCTTAGTGGAAGATGGATAGGTACCAACAAGACCTACTTGTGCATCACCCACCATATGGTGCGAGGGGCCAACATTAACATTGCCAAATTAAATGCTAAAGAGATGCTAAAGAATATATTGGAGTGTCAAAAGGCATGAGAGATCTTTAGGTGGAGGTTGATGTTGATATTGATAATAATGGAGATTGGTGTGTTTTATGATGATTAAGACAATATTTGGGTCTTCTCATCACACACAGACTCCCTGATACTAAAGTACTAGGACAGACTCCCTGATACTAAAGTACTAGGACCTCACCTACCCACCCTCCTCCTAGAAATATAAGACATGATTGATATGATGGTACAATAAGAACATTGAGTCATTGGGGATAGAATGTCCCATCCTGTAGAAGCTCCCCCAATACGTTTTTAGAATGGTGACATTCACCATCATATAACATTTTTTTATAGTACATCCAGCACTCATAGATGGAAACCTATTCGACTAGCTCAACCTCCCTTACGTATTTATTTTTAAAATATTTAAAGGAGGTGCTAAGGAGGATTCCCAATACACAATGGCTAGACATCTTGGTAAAGGATATGGATTTGGAAAGGAGAGGTTGAGGAGCTAGAATGTGCACCTAGGAGAGAAGGCCACAAAGGATGAGGAAGATGACTCTAACCACACAGACCTCCATCCCCTCTAAAGGGAAGTCATAGACAGGTACATCTTCATGTTGTAATATGAAATGAAGCCATGAAATAAGGGTGAAGACCTTGGAAAAGATGATGATCTCCCCCTCTAGATTAGCAATGAAGGAAAGCCAACACTAAAGAAAATGTAGAAGTCTCCCCAAAAGAAATGGAGAGAGACACTCAAAGAAATTTAGGAGCACATGAGATTGAGGGTCAACTCCAGCAAAGAAGCAACTCCTTCAACTCCAAAGAAGAAGCATGTGATCTTTGTGCTAGAGACCGATTCCTCTAGTAAGAAGCAGAAAAAATGAAATCCAAGGGACCCATTATGCTCCCAACAATAACCCTAATAGAAATGGAGGTGGAAAAATCCTAGATAAAAGGAAGGGAGGAAGAGACAGAGGAAGAGGTAAAAGAAGGAACAAAAGTATACATTGTAAAATAAGAATAAATGGGATAGGATCCCAGCACCAAGGATGTTGATAAGGCCTTCCAAGATAGCACTACCACCATGCTTGAAGAGATAAATAAGCTTACTAGTGCCTCATCTAAATATCCCTCCACATAACCTCCACCAAATAAGGAGGAAAAGAGAAGGTTATGGAAGAAAATGGGCCATAATGAGGAATAAATTGAGATGGTGTTGGTGTTGGAGAAGAAGAGGAAGGCTATGAAAGAAAATAACATGACTTAGGAAGATATTAAAAAAGTTAAGGCTGAGGAGGAGAAGGCCAAGGAAGATAAAGTTATGAGAAAGAAGAAGGTGAAGAAGGTTCTCATAAGCATAGAACCAACCCTTGAGAAAGTAAATAAGGTGCCTAGTTCCCCAACTAGGATAACAAATAAAGATGTATAATAGGTGTGTCCAAGTAGTGAAGGGGTACTCAAAGAAAAGGAAGGTGGTACTGGTGCCTTAGAAAAACAAAAAATTGAGAGTGCCAAAGAACCCTAGTAGAAACATAAATAAGGTGATGCTAGCATCGAGAAAATGAACCTAGAGGTAAGTGTTGATAAACCCCAGGAAGAAGAAATGGAAAAAGGGGAAAAGTTTGAGGAAGAACCCTTGGTAGAAAAAGAAGATGAGTCCTTGAAGGAAAGCATCAAAGAAAGTGGTAGTGCCAATGAGAGGAAGAAGAGCAAATAGAGTTGGACCTCACTAAGGAAGAAGGCATAGAGTTGAGCATAAGGGAAAAAGTGTAGAAGGGGTGGATGGAGGATGATTTTTATATGTTTGAATACATGTCCCCCAAATTTTCCATAGATAGGATGTGCAAATAGCTTGCATTTGTATTTTATAGCTACATGGATGAGCCTCACTTTGAGGTGCCCCAAAATGTGATATTGGGTACAGATGAACTTGAGGAAGGACATGACTCCCTTATCATAAATCCATGTTCCATGAACCTAGTCTAGTTTGTGAATGCATTTATTTAGATGGTTGTTGAAGTTACACAAAAGAACATTATCAATGATGGTAGAGCAAAGAAGTGGAAGAAACTTTGTAAGGATTCAAAAGATGAAGCACAATCCATGAAGTTCAAACTGCAGTAGCTATGTGAGTATATAGAGATATACAAAACATCCCTTTTGGTTGAAATTAATACATTGAACCTCTCGAAGGTTGATAAATTATGTGTACTACTGGTGCAGATGCTCCCAAGGATGAAACCAAATCCAACACTAGAAGAAGAAGAAGACCCATTCACCAAACTAATAAAAGAGCTAGCTACCAAACTTGAAGAGGTAGAGGACCTCTTTATAAAGCTACAAGAAGGCATAGATGTAATTTATTCCATCTTCATTAACTTTTCCAATGAAACATCAATCATATGTGTGCACCTCAAACAAGCAAAGGGGGAGAAGGAGGAGATTTTGACATAGGTTTAATCCACAAGCAGGGCAAAGCTTGAAAATATAATGGGTAAGGTCAATGCACTGAGCACATAGATAAAGGATTAGGTGTAGAACCTAGAAGAACTCTTCCACACCTTGAAAACTAAGTCTTATGAACAAGGAGCAATCCTTGACAGAGGAGTGTTAAAAGATCAGGCAAAACTTGAGGCCTTTAGAAAAGAGCTAGAGAAGACAGATGTGATCATGCTTAGTGTCACCTCCATGGAAATAGATAGTGCTATTGAGGAAATCAATCTTGCTATCAATGGATTTAACGACTTCAGTGGTAAACTTAAGGAGAGCATGTCTTAATTTTGCACACTAAAGGCTTTGGTAGCCTAGTGTGAGGGTGGACTAGTAATTTTGTATGGGGTAATATTAAGCCCCTAATTCATTTAAATATGAATCTATGCCAACTCAAAAGACATCATGGAATAAGTCAATCACTTGGCATGATTTTTATTTTGATATCTTAGCACCAGTTAGAGGAACCAATACAAATCTTGTGACATCTAACAGGGAGTTAACTAGTGTTTGGATCTTTAGGGCATTCTATATGACTGGTAATACATGGAAACCATAGCGTGAATGACACAATGTGATAGATCTAATGGAATGATCAATAAAGGATCCATGTTGACACTTGGTATGCACCCTCTAACCTTTAAAATATATGCTCTTATGTGCTATAGACTCAAGCTCGAACTAATAAGGTAGAGACATGATTTGAATGCAACAAAGCTCTAAAGAAATGGTTTTGCTTATAATGGCCACTAGTAGTGTTATGAATAACATGGATGCCACTAAGGCTCCTAATGTATATTCCTAATTTTGATTATGAGCCTCTGGGTAGTTAAATAGTTTAATCAAAGTGTTACTCTATTTCAATTATCATATACTCTATTTATTTAAACTTTGTTTAATGAAGATGAATGTTACTCCAAATTGAGTTCAACCTAGTTTATGTATTTTTGATAATGGTATATAATTATGAATGTAATGTTGTAAGTTCACTTCAATTATGTTTAGTAATGTGTATTCAATCTTCTATTTTATGGTGTTCATGGTGTCTTTGTGCTAAGTGATGATGTCAGCATACTTTGTGAAATAGCTTAAGTGTAAAGAGAGTCTTGCACCCAAGCTTTTATAGATTTGCTAAGAAGCACTAACCAAAATATGAAAACTTTATCTAAAGCATTCCATTGAATTCTCAAGTTATTGATTGATGCTAAGCTTAGTAAAACAAAGGCATGCACCTTTGAGACTATAGAACCAACCCAATATAGGCTTGTGCTCCTATGACCAAAACTAATCACCCAAAATAGGCTTACACCTATAGACCATCATGATTAGCTAGATAAGGATTGCACCAATGAATATACCAAAATACTATGTTGAAAGGACCAAACCCTACTAGCCCAATACAATCCCTAGTTCTTTCTTTTTTGTGCTTTGAGTGAGTGCATAAGGATTGCACTTTATGTGAATTGATACTAGCACAGTTGAGTGATAAATGATAAGCATTACGGGAATATACTACATTTGTGCCTAGTTTTAATGAGTTTAGAACTCACTCAGATAACTGAATGAGTGCCTAAATTCATGAATTGATCCCCTTTTCTACAATAGTATGTCCTCAATAGGATTGAAAATAAAAGTGTATATTGGATCATTAAACCCCTATCTCTAGTAGGCAAGTTCTATATTTGTACCAAGATCTTGACTACTACACATGTCAATTATTCCTCCTATTGGGTATCCTCTAAGGCCTCTTATGATACTCTGGCTAAGCTATTTGGATATTTATGTTGGGATAAATCTAATCAAGCCCAAGGTTTTCATTGAGTGACATGTGATATTTTTTGCCTCCCTGGTGATAATGCTAGCATGGGCATCACTGACACCTATCAAAAACATGTATCTATGTGCAAAGTGGGTTGTTTAAGATATTGATGGAAATGAATATTTTAAAATTCTTCAAAGACATTATATCTTTACATGCTCTCCCTATGGTAAAACTAGTTGGCAGAATATTTACTTCTAATTCCTTCTCATCACTACTATTCCTGTCAAGATTTTTGGCTCTTTTATGGTCAAAAGGGATATAGAAGGATTTTAAAGGAGTTAAACCCCACTTAAAGTGGGTGTGGGATGGTTTTCACACTAGGTTATCTTTTAATGACCATAGTTTATGGTGTTCTCCTATACTTCATATTTCTTCCATTCCCTTGGTTGAATTATCTAGTATTAAATCTTTATGATTATTATAAAAAGGATTGACACTATCCATGCTTTGGTTACCTCCAGAGATTGGATTCCCTAGCCTAAACTACAAATTAATTTTAATTTAAGTAATTTAGACTTACCTTATATTCTTCACATTTATGAATTACTACCTGATGTTATGCCACATGAACTTGGCATGTAGCCTCCTAAGGCCTAGTGGAAAGACTAGAGGTGGAACTATGATATGCACTTTAAAATATAATCTCGTAGGCTTCTGTATCAGGTGATGAGTATGTTCTCCTTAGATTTATAAAATATCAATAGGTGTTGGGGCCTCCAGTCCTCTCCCAAGACTTGTCTTACCTATCTAGATTATGTGTGGCACCCCAGCTTGGATCTCAAGCTAGCACATTTTTTATGGCATTTAATTTATCAAGGATTCCCCCTCAATGAGATACTGATCCACCATCACAATCCATAGCCCTTCTATCTAGCTTGTAAGCATCTAAAGTCCCTTAAAAATTTGCTTTGGTTTTGTTTTAAATCCTATTATGTCTGGTGTTAGATCCATTCATTATTTCAAGCTTATCGCCCTGAGCTTTTCTCTTAGTGACAGACTCTTCGGGTGTATTTTTAACTAGTTAGCCTCTATTACCTTTCTATGTCAATTCTTTCATGTTATTATTCTCTTTCAGCTATGAAAATCCAAGAGCAATGTTATTTTTTATTATGAGGCCTATTTAATATCATTTTCTATTAATGAAAAGGTGGTTATTGTTTCTTTAGTCTATTTAAATATTTAAGCCTATGTGGAAAACATGTCTCCTCTACCACTGTCAAGAGCTCCTCAACCAGTAGGGGAGTGACCCTTACACCATGAGTAGAGCTCTTCTTGAAATCTTGCCTCACAGTCTGGCACCTCCTCCTCCTAGGAGGCATCGAAATAGAAGTCTGTACATCAGTATTGGCCACTTTTACTCTTGCCCTCCCCCAATGGGTGGATAGAGTCATCATGGCAACTCTGATGTTGGTTATTCACAATAGTCTCTAGCAAGCACTATTTTTTGTATGTAGGTAATTGATGGTTGGCCTCTCACTATTCATGATGACCCCTTGGATGACTAGAATGCTCTGTAGATTCCTAACATGGAATTGCCTACTTGGTCAGTGCTTCCCAAGGATGATCCTCTGCTTCCACCTCCTAAGATAGTGGTTTATAGATAAAATTCTATTATATGGTTATTTTTTAGTTATTTGGGTTGTGCCTTGACCGACTAATTTTGTTGTTTTGGAGCCAAATTTATCTTGGGATAAGAAATTTGAGTTGTAATGTATCTGACTACTTTACTTTATAATCTTATGTAATTATATTTTTTATTAATATAATGTAAAACATTCCAATAATAAAATATGACTAAAAATGAAAAATCAACTCGTAAGTTATAAAATATATACAATAAAGCGATTTAAAATGATTTTTATTTAAACACACTATACTATGCTCGGACCCTCACTTATTAAATGTACAACCATCTTAAGCTCCATTGAATTTGTCTAAGCTCTATTAACCCTCTCTATGCTTAAATCTATCCTGGACAATAATCTAATCCACTTAAACAAAAGTTGATCCATGGATAAAAATTAAATAATACATTTAAATTTTTAAACCACAATTTATTTTATAATATTGCATTTGTATAAACGTGAATCTATATAAAGTTAATTTTTTTTATGTCATTCAAATCTTTTACCTACAAATAATGATCTTAATGATATTCCCTTGTTTTCACATAGCCATCCCATGATAGTGGGAAAATTTAAAATCCCATTTATATACGATATGGAATTTCAATTTAGTATGTTATAAAAGATTTTTAGGAAGTTGAATATGAACTTGGGTAGATTAAGCTATGCAATTCTAGTCTAGACCAAATGTTTTAATCCTACAATCATTGCCCATAAAGCCAATAAATCTATAGCTTCAAACATGTCATTATATTACTGTTGACAAGCGAATGGAAAGTTATAGTGCCACGGTTAAATCCCTAAGCATGATTATTAAGGATATATTGATAAATTTGTGATGTAAACTAATAACGAAGCTTTTATTTTCTCTTGGAATATGTGCAAGACAATGCCCATAGTTGACACTTGTCATTTGATGAATGACTTGTCAAATTTCACTTGACGAACTATTAATCATGTTCGCTTATTTAACTATATGCATATAATATAATATCAATATGCCTCTTGATAAGCACATTCAAATCATTAATTAAACTGGAGGTAAAAAAAACTTGCCTACAACCCAAAAAATTATTTAAGGGGAAGTTGTTTGATTTATTGGTCCTTATACTTTCATTCATTGTCAATCATGGTGTGTATTTAGTAATATGTCACCATTATATATGCAACCATTAATTTCTTTTTAGGTGATTGAGATGTTAAGGTTGTATTTAAGAAAACATATTTATGCAAAATAAAGTAATAAAATTACATGGAAATTAAATAATATGAAAGTAGATTTAATGATAATTTGGAAGGTTCTTCACAATGTACTGAATTTGAAATTTGTATATAATGAAGAATAATGCAAAAATAAAATAAATAAAAAGATAAATATCATGGTGTGTACTGAATTTAGAATGATTGTGCATAGAATTAAATAAAAAGATAAATATCTTATGGTTTGATTAGATAATGAAGAATAATGTAAAAATGAATCCAAACTCATGGACGAAATTTTTACAATAATTCCTCTCTAGTGGACCCACCGTTTGTTGGAGTTGTGTCACAATCCCTTTCTATTTTTACAGTTTTTTAATTCAAACCACTTATTCTTACATTAATGAACATGTGGTAATGAAAATATTGCTACAATGAAATTACACAATTTCAAAACAAAATTCAATCTCTATCTTTGAAATTCTTAAATTTTGTTTTCTACTTGCTAACCCATGCCTTGTTTCTAACTCTTTAAATATAAAGGGAAAGTTCTTATTTAGTATTTTTAGTTGCAACATAAAATATAAACTAAATTCTAGTTGTTACCAAAATGAAGGAGAAACAACCTACACATTTGATTTGAAATATTTACAACCAATAAGAAAAATTTAGTAGAAAATAGGACATTGAAAGAGAACAATTTGTTCTATTGTTGCAATGGCCTTAAAGACTTGGTTCAATGGAGAAGGCATGATGATGGAGAGTTATGATATTGATTTTCCCTTTTCCTTCATTTTAATAGCCACATTGTACCTCAAATTGTGGTGGAGATGTACTTCAAACCATAACTATCTATTACAGTCATAATTGTTAGAAAATAATTAGTCCTCATATTATTTGTGATTATTGTAATATGTATTATTATGCGAGTAATAATTCACTGTAAGCTATATTTGATTAGGATAGTAAAATATATTGTTTATAGAAACAATATATTTTAATTAACAGGTTAGTTTTTTATTTACCTTCTTATTTTATAGGAAATTGTTAATCCATCTTTGCTATTTAATAGCCTAGATATATGCTGAATATAATATAGCTTTTCTCTATGATTATTTTTTTTGTGTTCATTCATTCTTTTATTTCTCTGTTAATCATACTCAGATCTGAACTAGTATCATTATCTAGTATCAAAGCAAGAAAATAGTCTGTTAAGTCTATGAAGGAGAATATCGTGTTCAAGATGAGAGTCTTTGATAATGTTTCTTGATAATATTCATGGTGTTTCATGCTTAGGCAGCTGTATGATGGAGTCTTAGAGTCGTACGACTTGTGATTGAGATTCTAAAGCCTGCAGCAAATTAGATTTTGAGGTATTTGATTTGTACATTGATCAATCAAAAATCAGTGATGATAAATAAATCGTAATATGCTTTGCAAAGGAGAATCTGGTATTTAATGCCATGAATGGTGCCAAATCTTTTGTAGTCAAGGTTTCTCTTAGTGCCACCAAATTTGATAGATATTACTTGTAATCTTTAAAATTTAAAATGGCGCTATCATTTTTAAAGTGTTGAATATAAGCTCGTATCTATACAAATCAAATTTTGCATCTCGCTAAAAGCAACTATTATGAATATAGTCTGCATGCATTTGATTCTACTGAGTACTCTAAAAAATGCTAAGCACTGAGAGCGAACGTGGATGAAGTTATTGATAGTGCAGGTTTTGTGCAGTCAAGCATTATAGATTTGAATAGATCTCTCAGTATTAAACATCTCTAGTATCTACCATTTGGAAAGAAACATGGCTACTAAGTTTGCTTTCATTGATCGAATTGCTTCAGTGTCGGATCTGTGCACTCCATAAGTTTTCAAGCCAACCAACACATATTTAAGCTTGCACATCTTTCATAGACCAATGTATCTTTTGCCTGGCCTACTCATCAACAATCAACTGGAGTATAATTTTGAAGATTCTGGTGTAATACAATAAAAGAGGATGTGATCCGAGTGTTGCGTGAGGTAACTATATACCCGGTAGAAGGAGAATCGAACCTCGAATGTCATCAGATCAACATGCAGACTCCAAATCCCTTGTTTAGCATTTTGATTTGGTCTTGTTGGAATAGACAACCCGAATTGCTCACCTTCCCATGTGTTGTGCAATTTTGGATTGGTTTTCTTTGAATCAAATGAAAGTTGTGAGCCGTGTTCTTCTACAAGCTGTAAATTCTATCAATTTTTATTCTCAGTGAATGAGATATCACCACATCACATTAAACTGCATCTTTGGCATCACCACATCTCCACCTCGCCTTCCAAGTTGGATTTTAGGTATTTCTATTGTATTAATATTTTTGGTTCAAATAAAATTGTGTTAATGGTTTTGTCATCACTTAGTAATATTAGGTTTTAAAAAAAGTAAATTGTCATTTTGTCCTTTACTTTTAATTTCAGATTTTTAGATTAATGTTTTTTTTGGTTGATAGGTCCAAAATTCCTATAGTTGAGTGTTTATTTTAAAAATTGTTTTTAGAGTCTTTATTGTGATATTTGTCAAAGTCATTTATGAGTCTTATCTAGGTGTATATTAGAATTAGTTTTATTGTTAAGTTTTAGTTTGGTTTTACTAGGTTTTATTTATTTGTGTATTTTTAATATGTTTAAAAATTAAATAGTATCATCTAATTATTTAATTGTAAAAAAGTCATTTTTTAATGTCAAATATATGTCAAAAAAATCAGTGTTTTTTTAGAGAGTCATTCCATCATATATTTTTAGAATTAAATAATTTATTTGTACAAAGATGCATTATCACTTATACATGACATCCTATGTCAAGTTAAATGTCAAATATGTCAATCTTATGGGAGGATTTCTCCTCAACAAACTCATGTATTTGATTTTCACGACTTCTAAGTTTGAGTAACCAACCACTTGTTTGAGGTTGGAGGATACAGGAAGATGGAAGATTTCTACGCCTCTCATTAAACACTAATGAAGGGGTGATTTTGCTATAGTGGCACATATATATTTTCTATCTTCAGTACTTTTTTGTATATATGACAAACAAGAGGTGTATTTCCTATTTTCTCACAAAGTGTAATGCATAAAAAAGGTGTTTAAGAGATACAAGAATATAGCAATAGTTAGGAGAGAAGTTAACTACAGAGATCCTCTAACTGTCTTTAGGAGAGAAGTTAACTACAGAGATCCTCTAACTGTCTTACTTATTTATGAAGATGATTGGCTAGTGAAATGTTTGTTGCATTCACATAGAGTAAATTTAGGATGCATTATTCACATAGTAGTGGTCATATGCATCAAGATTTAGACAATAGTATGCAAACCTAAGAGTATGTATTGGCATATAATTCTGTTCGATCCAGTTCTTGAAGAAACATGCGTGAAATTTTAACATATGGTGAATAGTTGATGGCAGATACACCTATTTGAAGTTTTCACATTGATTTGATTGATGTGTTCTTGACAATGAATGGTTGATAAGAAGTTGATGTGTTCCTTTTTTACTTTGATTAAGTCCTATGAAACACAAATTACCATGTAAGGCCTATGGGGGGAGAATGTTAGAAAATAATTAGTCCTCACATTATTTTTTATTATTGTAATATGTATTATTATGTGAGTAATAATTCATAGTAATTTATATTTGGTTAGGATAGTAAAATATATTGTTTATACAATTAATATATTTTAGTTGTACCCATATCTCTATTAATGGGTTAGTTATTTATTTACCTTCCTATTTTAGAGGAAGTTATTAATACATCTTGGCTATTTGATAGCCTATGTATTATTCAGATATATGATGAATATAATATAGTTTTTCTCTATGATTATTTTTGTGTGTTCATTCACTCTTTTATTTCTATGTTAATCGTACTCAGGTCTAAACCAGTCTCATTAATAACTGGGTATTAAAAATAAGTTCTATGGGTTATCTTTCAGTTGATACATATTAGAATAACCATTACAACTAGTTATACAAGATGGAACAACTATTATAGTTGTTTCTAAAGGTTAGAATGTTAGTTATAATTGTTATGGGCTTTAATTCTTATGTTTATTATTGCTATGGGTTAGCCATTCAATTGATATGAGTTTCCTACTTAGGTCATATAAGTTGGCATCCCTAGTTGTTATGAGTTAGCCTACTCTAGTTTTTATGGGTTGGACTACCTACTTGTTACAAGCTAGTTTATGAGTGATCCGACCATGCTATATAACTGCTATGAGTATCTACTCTATTTCATAGTTTGTCCTTAAGATCTACATTTATTAGATTATTAATAGATTCAAAATAATAATGCTACTAAATGATACAATATTATTTATAAAATAAATAGTTGAATCATAAAACACTAAATATATATATATTTTCATTGGGTACTATATAACAAAAAAGAGTATAAAGGAAACTTTTGATTTGATTGTCATTAATTTAAAATGATCATCAAAAGAATTTTGAAAGGAATTTCATGGTTAATATCTTAGTGCATCATACCCCCAAACTAACCATTTTTTCATCCTTGAGAAATTTAAATCTCATGAAACCTCATCATGTATTGAACACACAATTGAAATAAAATAAAAGGTTTATATGAATGTTCTCCTTTCTATAAATAAAACCCCCTTTTTATAAAAATTTTCCATTCTCTTATTTTTTATATATTCATCTAATTATTCATTTCTTGTCCAATAAGGGATATGTGTTAGAGAGTTGTCAATGATGTCATGAAGATGTCATGAAGGTGTCATGGTGAGTGGATGAAGTGCTTTGATAGCCTAAGTAACAATGACAAAGTGTGCTTGAAGTTGGTTTGGTTGATATTGAGTTTTGGCTTGGTTAGAGATGTTTAGGGATGAGTATGGTAATTTGAGCATGGGCAAAGGGTCCTATCAGAAGTCAAGAATGGTTTGAGTGCTTTTATGCATGAGTGAAATTGACCTAATTCATCATTTTTCTCATCTAGAAATTTTGGGTCCAATGATAAAAAAAATGAGTAGGTAGTTTCATGACATCATAATTACCACATGTGAATGAGTCAAGGGGATTTGGTCATATGGTTATGATCACATTAGTCCATAGTTGTTGTGTACTATATCTTAGGTCATGTGCCTAAGTGCAATCAAAGATATGTGGATTCTTATTTGGGCTCTCAGGTATTTTGACAATATTTTTTATGTTCAAATAGAGCCGAGTAAGCATGTTTATTATGTCATCATTTTTAGGCATGGAGGTTTCAATAGGAAATGGTCACATAGGTTTGTTCAGTATTGTGCCTAGTTCTTATGTACTAAATCTTAGATAACGTACCTAAGTGCATCAAAAGATATGCAAGTGCAAATTTGGGTTCCTAAGTAGTTTGATAATATTTTTCCATACCCAAATTTGCATAAGGTAAGAAAGAGCTGAGTAATAATTTTGGTAATGGCATATCTCGCACAGGTGAATGTTTCAAGAGAGTTTAATTATATGGGTTTATTTAATTTTTTACCTAGTTAATTTTCATTAAATTTTAGATCATACGCAAAAGCATGTCAAAATATATGCATGTGTAAAGTTGGCCTTTCAGACATTCTTGACATTATTGGCTTGTTGGTAGAAAAATATGAGTGAGCAAATTAATGGCATTATATCTCACTCATGAAAATTTTTTAGTAGCAATTTGACACATGGTTAGATTCTCCTATGTGAAGAGATCATATGATCCAAATTTTAGAACATGCACTTGAGTGAATCAAAAGTTATGGAGGTGCAAAGTTGACCTTATAGACAAATTGCAAAGGTTCCCATACTTAGTCATTTTTTTACAGCTTAATGTTTGAGCAACATCGATAGAGTGCATTGTTCCAAGAAGTCAGGAAGTAGTGAAATAGTGCCAACTGTTCAATGTTTAACACTGAGCAGAGATAAAGATAAACCTTCTTCCAAGGATCAATGGTGAGTAGGTGATCATACAGATAGAGATCAATGGTGCACTTTAAATTCAAGAGGTCAAAGTGACAGTTGTCTAGTATAGTTAAATCTAGAATAATCTCAAAAAGATCAACAAAGCACATGAGGTTAAAGTTGCTAGATTACACGAGATGAGGTCAACTATTCAAGGGTTAAAATTTAGGCATTAGTACACTACACATTAAATTTTAGATAAAATATATAGTGTGTATTTAATCTAAGCATTGAGGACATGAGATGTGAGCATAGTGTTTGATGTTTAACTATGACTGTTTGCTTTTGAATATTTGAATTTGTAAAGGAAAAACTAGTGCTCTATTTTTGGATATATCTTTCTATCTATGAATAATTTGCTCATGGTGTGAAAAGACAACTTGTAGAGGACTCTAAGTTACATCTTTAAATATATATTTTAAGATTTTAAAGTCTATAGATTCAAAGTTATGAAGTTTTAAAGTTGATTGTGTGTTCATGTATGCTTTGCAAGTAACTCGTGAAGGGTAATTGAGATTGTATTGATGTTGTTTCGATGTTGCATAATTAATTAGCTATTGGATCATGTTTTAGATTCCATATTTATACTATTTTTTATTATGAAGGTTTGACCAATCATATGTAGTATGAATAAATAATTATAAGGTGACTATGTGTTCGTTCATAATGGCTATGTGTACATAATGTTGTTTGGGTGAATTATGCTTAAGAAGAAGAGTACTATGATGGTTATTGGTATTTAAGGAGGATCAATAATTTAGAATGGTTCCATGTATTTTTCAACTGGTCCTTTCTTATTAGTTTGCTCAGAGAAGTGTCAAAGAGCTAAATGGGTATATATAGGACGTAAAAGTGACTTAGGCTTATTTGAAAGTGGATTATGCTTTAGGGTGACCCATGTGAGATGCCTTAAGGTTGAAGGCATGTATTTTGGTAGATAAGGGAATATCATGGTCCTGATAATTCATGAATTCTCTATATATAGTGAAACCAAATGTGTTGGTTTCTATACTTGTGAGAGAGACTTTGTGAGATAAGTGCAAGGTAGATGTGAGAATTGTGGAGTGAAGGAGAGGTAGAGTGTCCAGTTGTTGAATTGATGAGAAAAGTAGATTGATGACTATGTGTATGACCTTTAGGTCATATTTTTATGTTATAAATTTTCTCTTATAGTTTTAGGATATACGAAGAGGTCTAAGTGTGCATATTTGTATGATTTTAGTGAAGGAGAGAGATTGTGGCATGCCTATGTGAGAGGCCTATGTGAGATAAAGAAAGAGATTGTGCAAGGGTTAGATAAATAGATATCCATCATTAGGTGTTGAAGAAATCAATTCTAAGGTGGAAGTTTTCAAATAAGTGTCTAAAGGATTTGATCTTCCTTAGGGGAAGTTACTCCTTGTGAAACAAGTGTTTCACTAAGTACCTTTGGTCAGGAGGATATGATCAAGGTTTGATGGTCTAAGGGATTTGATTAGTTTCCTTTTTTTAATTTATTTTAGGTAGTAGTCCATGTGTTTTAGGATTGAGACTGAGTTTTATTTGTCATGAGGGTTTTCCACAAGAATTATGTGTTGTGTTTAATCTTATGTATGCATTGAATGTATGATCTCTCTTGTTAATGTTTCTTAATTAAGTTGATATATGCTAATTGTTTAATAGTTTGAAATGAATACAATTCAAATTGAAATATCTAGGCTCACTGATTCACTCCCCTCTTAGTGGTTGTACCTCTAATAATTGGTATTAGATTAGGTCCTTTAGTAAAGGCTTAACATCTTGAAGGTGATCCAAGGTAAAATATTGGTATTCATCAAGCAGATTTCTCTACTAAGCAAGCACCAATGTTCAATGGATCCAATTGTGCATTTTAGAGTGAAAGGATGAGGGCATACATTATGTTCATAGGGTTTGATGTATGGAAATATGTTGTGGATGGTTATGTTATTCCTACTACTCCTCCATCTAGCACTACAAATAAGAAGCTATATGAGAATAATTATAAGGCAATGAATGCCATAAGTTGTGCACTTATAGATGTTGAGTTCACCAAAATAATCCATTATTAATTTTCTAATGAGATATGGGATAAAATTTAGATCATTCATAAAGGATATTCAAAAGTCAAGCTTGCTAAGTTGCAAACTCATAGAAGTTAATTTTAAAGTCTCAAGATGAATGAAGAAGATTCTATGGCATCCTTTCTACAAAGAGTTGATGAGATTGTGAACATCATTAGAGGTCTTAGTGAGAAACTTGAAGAGGATAATGTAGTTCAAAAAACATTAAGGTCTTTATCCCTCAAGTTTGATCCAAAAGTATCTTCTATATAAGAAAGTCGTGATCTTACTCTGTTGAATATAGATCAATTACATGGCACCCTTACTTCCTATAAGATGAGGAAGAATGAAGATATACCACCAAAGAAGGAAGCAACATTCAATACAAAGGTGAAGCCAAATAAGAAGTTCCAAGGTAAGAAACCCAAGAAAGATGACATTTTTTGTATAGATGAAGATGAACTAATTGCTTTGATTTCAATAAAATTAAAAACAAGTTTAGGTAAGTATAAGGGTAAACTATCCCTAAAATGCTTCAATTGTGGAGAAGTAGGAAATTTTGCTAATAACTGCCCTCATAAGTATAAAAATGATGTTGATGAAGAGAATAATCAAGGTCATGGTTATGGCAAGGTATCCTTCAAGTCTAATAAAATCAAAAGAGGATTTAGAAGGTTTGACAACAAGAAGAAGTACTCCAAAGGCAAGAAGAGTCTCTACACTAGAGAAGATTGCAACTCATTAGATGAGAGTGAAGTCAGTGACTCAAAGTACGATCATGAATATTATGGCCCTGTTGAAGATGAATCATTGTTCATGGCTAAGGAAGGTATTTTCTCACATCAAAAGGAGTCTACTTGATGTGATTTGAGATGATGATGAAGATGAGGTGAACTATGAGATTGTATTGACAAATGCTCATGAAGAACTGAAGATTGAGAAGAAGATAAATAATAAGATGAAATCTAAACTCAAGGACTTTGAGGAGAAATTCAATGTGTATGAGGCAAGAATGGATGAAGACACCAAGTAACATGAAGATATGGTCAACATCTTAGTTTTCAATTACAAATCCTATTTACAAGCTTAAACGCTAAAGAAGATGAATGTGAAAGGTATGTAATTGAAAATGTGTAATTGAAATATGAGTTAGAGAAGATATCTATTAAGTTAAAGTAATTTTTGAGATTTGAAAAAATCTCAAGTGATCTAGATAATATTCTAAATGATCAAAATCATGCAAGTGATAAGACTATTCTTGAATACAAAGAAGAACCAGAGACTACAACTCAAGATAAGATGAAGACTAATGTGAACAAAAACAATATGACTTTGAAGAAAAATATTTAGAAAAGGAATGAAGGTATTAGCATAATGAAGACATATCAGATCAAACAACCAAATGCCATGAGGTATGCAAGTTTCAATGGTTACTGTTACACATGTAGTCAATTTGGTCATAGGGTTTGATAATGCAAGAGATCTATTAGAAATGAATTTTCTTGGAACTATGATGGGTGTAATCAGTCAAAAGGTGTGAAAAAGGTTGAGTGATTCAACTATCATGATGTGGGAATCTTTCAAAACATTGTCTAAATAAGGTAAGACAAGCTAAGTCGCTATCAAGGAGTATGGTTTACTAAAACTATGAATAGAGAGGTCACATTTCCAAATTTTACAAGTAAATTCCATTGAGTTAAAATAAGTTCAATCAAGATCCAAGAGTACAAATAAAAAGGTAAGCTAGCTCATGGAAACCAAAGGTGACTCATGATGAGTTTTCAGGTCCAAGTAATGTTTTTGCTATGGTGGAGAATGCTTTAGAAGGAGAAGAGTGCCAAGGGATCTCATTGTCTACTCATGTTGATAACGAAGAGACCAAGCTCAAGGAGAAGACCAAGGTACTAGCTGAGGCTAGTTCTGAGGTAAGTATGGATTCAAGTGAACATCCTACTATTGTTGAGTAAGTTTTATTTAAAGAACATCAATTATTAGTGCCTAGTGATGAGGTTCAGAATTGTAAGGTTGATTTCTCAAATGAAAAGTTATGTCAATATTCCATAGTTGCTCCATATGTTGTCAATTTTATCTTAGAAGATAAAGAGGGTGATATTTAAAAGTAACAAGTTGACATAGTTCATACTAAGAAGGAGAAGAACAAGAATAAAATATATATATATATATATATATATATATATATATATATATATATATATATATATATATATATATATATATATAAGTGGATTCCATTGGTTACTAAGAAGATGTGGGCCACTCCTAGCTTCACTTTGTTTTAGTGTAGTATGGTGCAAAGGATGTATCTATCTATGCTTCTTAAGAGAATCATTTCAAGTGGAGAAGCGAGTGTTGTTGTGGTGTTCTTGAAATCATCTTAAAAGGCTAGATATGATTTTTTTTAGTTGGATCAGGTATGTCCAAGTGGAAGAGATGTTGTGGTGATGTTAGAGTGATGTCATAGCTATATTTGGTTAATTTACAACATCAAATTGAAGGTTTTCAATTGGAAAAAGATGATTTGTGATTTTTCAAGATGAAATTTTTGCATAAAAAGTTTTGTTGACCTTGTTCTATCATATTCTAGGTGGTTTTGTGCTCTGAAGGGTTTTTGAAGTCAAATTAGAGATTTTTGTTTGTTATCAGATTTCCTAGTTTATGCTTAATAGTATGTAGGTCCTAAAATGGGTTATAGGATGCATGGGTTCCCAAATATGTGGAAGCTCAAAACTTTGTCTTGAAGTGTGTTCTCTAGGTGTTCAAGAAATTTTAGAGGTGAATGTTTAGTGGAAGGTGTTGTGTTGACCTTGTTTATTTTGAGATTCTAGGGTTTTAGGCTCTACTAGAAAAGAACTTTGCCTTGTGATTTGAGGTATAAGGCTTCTTAATATGTTAAATGGTCCAAATGGATTATCAAATCAAGCTTCACAAAGATCTGAAAGTTTGTGGTTTTCAAGTTATTCATGTATTTGTCAAGATGATGGCCTAATTGGCTAGTATGTTTGTTAAGGGATGTTACATAGGATGATCTTGGTGATGAAAATTAGTGTGATTGAGGTGGAATATGAGATTTATCTATATATGAAGTTTCAAGTCTTGAAGGTTCATCTACTAAAAGTTATGGGCTCTTCAAGTTTGAGGTAGGGTTATAAGACGACTAAATAAGCCTAGTGAGAAGATGAGTGCATTTTGTTCAATTTATCCAAATTATTAGAGTATGTATATTTCAATTATAATTATCAGGTTGGTTGGGATCATGTCTCCTATTTGGTGAGTGGCATAAATTTATGTTGGTGGTCCTTAAGGTGGTTTGAGAGAGAAGGCTAGTGAGCTTGTATGGTGTTTCTTCATGGTGTATGAAGATCTAAAGATACTAAAGTGATGTAATGGCTCATAAATCTTAGAGGGACTCCCTCTCAGATGTTTATTTATATGGTTCATTATATTTTAGTATTATTGTGTGTTCTTTCTTCTTTAGTTGCAGTGATTGGTTTAAGACAGTGTTGGAGTAAAGCAAGAGGAAAGTGTCAAGACAAAAATATGTAAGATCAAAGTAAGGGGGAGTTTATATCATATTTATAAGGTGATCTTCTCCTGTTGGTAGTATTTTTATGTCCTTAGGATCATTTGGTGTCCACTTTATCATTATGTCAAAGGGGGAGAAAGTTCCTATTTTGAGAGTGCTTCAAGAGTGAGAAGAAATGTGAGCTATATATTGCTATATGATGTGTGTTGACATAAATTACAAAGGGGGAGATCCTTGGAGTATTTTTAATGATGTCATTATGATGTCATTTAGGTTTATAAGTGAGTGTATGAAGTGTTTTGATAGCCTAAGTAATAATGACAATGTGTGTAATATGTTTGTCAAAGTGTGCTTGAAGTTGGCTTGGTTGATCTTCAGTTATGGATTTGTTAGAGATGTTCAAGGATGTTTATGGTGATTTCATCATGATAAAAGGGTCCTATTATAATTCAATAATGGTTTTATTTCTTGTGTGCATGAGTGGAATTCACCTAGTTCATCATTGTTCTCATCTAGACATTTTGGGTCCAATTGTAGAAAATCTAAGTAGAAAATTTGATGATATCATAATTGTGACATGTGGATGAGTCATGGCGATTTGGTCATATGTTTTTTATCACATTAGTTCCTTATTTCTATGCACTAAATATTAGGTCATGCACCTAAGCACAATCAAATATATGTTGGTATAAAGTTAGGCTCTCATGTATTTTTATAGTGTTTTCTATGTTCAAATAAAGCTGAGTAAGCATGTTGATGATATTAGCATTCACACACATGGAGGTTTTAGGAGGAAATGGTCATTATATTTTATTTATTATTATTCCTAGTTCTTATGTGCTATATATTAGGTCATGTGCCTAAGTGCATCAAAAGATATGAAAGTGCAATTTTAGGTTCCCAAGTAGTTTAATAGTGTTTTCCCATACTCAGCCAAATTTGCATGAGGCAAGAAAGATCCAAGTAATAAATTTGGTGATGACATATCTCTCACATGTGGACATTTAAAGATAAGTTGATCATATGGGTTTGTTCAATTTTATTCCTAGTTTATTTGTGTTAAATTTTAGATTATATGCCAAAGTGCATTAAAAGATATGCATGTGCAAAGTTGGCCTTCCAAGAAATTTTTGACATTATTGGCTTTATGGTAGAGAAATATGAGTGAGTAGATTAATGGAAGTATATCCCACTCAGTCAAAGGTTTCAAGATCAATTTAACATATGGTTGGATTCTCCTATGTGAGGAGACCATATGGTCCAAATTTTAGAACATGCACTTGAGTGAAAAAAATATATAAAGGTGAAAATTTGACCTTATAGAGAGATTGCAAAGGTTCCCATAGTAATTTTTTCATAAGCTAAATTTTGATCAATATCGATGGATCACATTGCTTGAAGAAGTTAGGAAGCAATGAGATGGTGCCAAATATTCAATGTTTAATGCTAAGCAGAGATAAAGATCAAGCTTCTTCAAGGGATTAATGGTGAGTAGGTAATCACATATATAGAGATCAATGGTGAAATTTAAATTAAAGAGTTCAAAGTGATATTTTTCTATCATAATTAAAGATAGGATGATCTCGAAGAGATTGATGGAGCACATGAGGTCAAAGTTTCCATATTTCATGAGATGTTGTCAATTGTTCAAGGGTTAACATTTGGTCACTATTACACCATGAATTAAATTTTAGATAATATAAATGGTGCATGTTTAATTTGAGTAGATATGACATGAGATGCGAGCATAGTGTTTGAGGTTTAACTATGACCATTTGATTTTGAATATTTGAATTTGTGAAGGAAAAACTAGTGCTCTATTTTTTGGCTATATATTTTGATCTATGAAAAAATTTCTCATGATGTAAAAAGAGAACTTGTAGAGGAATCCAAGATTCATCTATAAATATATATTTGAATATTTTAAAGTATGTACATTAAAATTAATTAAGGTTAAAATTTGACTATGTGTTCGTGTATACTCTACAAGTAACTCATGAAGGGTAATTGAGCTTGTATTTATTTTGTTTCGATGTTTCATAATGAATTATATATTGAAAAATTTTGTATACCCCATAAGGATTATTTTTGGGAATTATTAAGTTTTGGCCAATCGTATGTAGTATGAACAAAGTTTTAAAAGGTGACTATGTGTTCATTCATAGTGACTGTGTGCACATAATGTTGTTTGGGTGAATTATACTTAAGTAGAAGAGTACTATGATGGTTATTGGAATTTAAGGAGGACCTATAGATCATGTAGATTGGGTCCATATATTTTTAAAGTTGTCTTTTGTAGTTTTCTTGGATATGTGTCAAAGAGCTGAATGGGTCTCCATAGGACCTAAAAGTGACTTATGCCTATTTGAAAGTGGATTATGCTTTAGTGTGACCCATGTGAGATTCCTTAAGGGTGAATTCATTTATTATGGTTGATAAGGAAATATTTTGGTCTTGATAATTCATGAATTCTCTATATATAGTGAAACCAAATGTGTTGGTTTCTAGACTTGTGAGACGGACTTTGTGAGACAAGTTCAATGTGGATGTGAGAATTATGGAGTGAAGGAGAGGTAGAGTGCATAGCTGATGAATTGATGAGTAGGGAATATTAATGACAATGTGTATGACCCTTGATCATATTTTTTATGTCATGAAATTGATCTTGTAGTTTTAGGATATGAGAAGAGGTCTAAGTGTTCATATGAGAATAATTTGAGGGAAAGAGAGATATTGTGGCATGCCTATGTGAGAGGCCTATATGAAATATAGAGAGATTTTTTGCAAGGGATATATAAATAGAGATCCATCATTAGGTGTTTAAAACATCAGTTCTAAGGTGGAATTTTTCAAAGGAGGGTCTAAAGGACTTGATCTTCCTTATGGGTAGTTTCTCCTTGTGAAATAGGTGTTTCACTCAATATCTTTTGTCAAGAGGATATGATCAAGGTTTGCTGGTATAAAGGAGCTGATCAGTATCTTGTTTGTAATTTCTTATATGATATTATTCCTTGTGTTTTACGCTTGAGATTGGTTTTTATTCCCCATGAGGGTTTCCCACAGAAACTATGTGTTATATATTTGATCTTGTGTATCTATTGAATGTATGATCTCTCTTATTACTGTTGCTTGATCAAGTTGATATATGTTGATTTTTTAATAGTTTAAAAGGACTAAAATTGAAATTTAAATATATGGGCTCACTAATTCACCTCCCCCTCTTAGTGATTGTACCTCTAATAATAGTAAATGATAATGGTGGAGGATGAAATGTTATAGCCAACTATTGAATCCTCTATCTCTTTGTTGCATCAATATATTTTTTCACTTTTTAAATTTCTACTCTAATGTTATACCTAAATGAATGTTCCTTTCATCACAACTCATGGGTTATTTCATCCCATCTTCTTGTGCATGAAATAATATTTGATCTTCCAATTTTATCCAAATGTGACAGATATTGATTTTGGGCTTGAACTTGTTTTCTCACAAAATACAATACCAAATCTAATTATGCCATAAGAATGGTCCAATTATATGTTATTTGAGTTATCCTCATGTCTTCTCCCCTTATTATTAACTTGGCCTCCTCATTTTCATGATATTAAGTTATCTCCTTACCTCTCTTATATTAATTAACTAGATATGATGGAAAGGGTCTAATTAGCACATCCCCCACATAGATTGGGATTCCATTCTAAATCATAAAAAAAAACATAATTATGAAGATATAATTGACATAGTTGGTTTTGGTCTTCATTTTTACTCCTCTCATAGACATTAAAATGTGTGATGACCACTTACTATTGTATGTAGATTATAAAATATCTACATGAATTTGAATTTAAACCACTAGTTATTGATTTAAATGGCATACACCCTTTCAGGTGGTCTAAAATATATATTTTGGATAATAAGTTGGCTTAATTCTTCCATTTATTATTTTAGTTCAAAATTTTATTGGTCTTTTTTTTTTAATTTTAGCTCTACATCGTTTAGGTTTTCCTTTTTTCCTCTATTAGTTGACTATACTAGTTGTACCATTGGGTAAGTATGGATTTAATATTAAACTTCTCTTTAAAAAAAATAATTCCTCCTTACTAAGTCCATCCATTTTAGTGTAAATATATTCTAAATTTCTCTCTATGGTTTCTTCAACTAGATATTTCGTTTCTACAAGTTGTGTTATGGGTTGTGTTATAGGAACTCAAATGTGTCTACTTTCTATTTATACTACCCTTGCTAATGAATCAAACCCATTCTCATTGCTTTAAATTACCCTAATATGTGTCATAAGTGTTTTAATTTTTCTAAGGGAGGATGCCAATTTTTTATTTTATTCTTTGTTTGGAATAACATGGGTTTCATGTTTCCATACCACATCTTCATTATCAATGGTTTGTTTTGCCACTATTATTCATTCATTTGATGGTTCAAGTGCAGGTCATTAGTGTTCCATTTTACCAAAAACTCCAAAAATTGAGTTGAGTGAATTATAAATTTCTTCTTTATTACTACTAGTGGTTTCAATATCTTCTTCCTCTATTTCCTCCACCTCCCGATATAAGCCTCCCCTCTCAATGTGCATAACATTAAAGGATTCATGGGTTTATTATTTTTATAGATTGCATCATTTTATCTATGATTTCATCTTAGGATCACCTGATGGGTGAACCCTTTGTATTTTTTTGGGACTTAATATGAGGACATATCTTCTACCCTTTACTCTAGAAGTGGATCCTTACCCATATCATGTGAGGATAAGGTGGAAGGGATACAACTTATTCTTATTATTATGAAAGGTTTATCCACTCTCACATTTTATTATCATTATTTAAATACCATATTACCTTCTTAATCCTCAACTACCATATTTACTTTAGCTACCACATCTTCAACTATCACTTTTACTTTAGTTGCCACATCTTCCTCTTATACCTCAACTTCCATATTATCTTATTCTTCTTTAGGTGGTATTTGTTTCATTCTCAATATGTCTTCCCATGATAAATTAGATGTTTTTTAATTTATCATTTCTATATCAAAAGTTGAACTAAACAATGGGGAGACCAAGCCTTTGTTTTTACATGTTGGTACTCTTTTACCATTATTTTCAATATATTCATTAGAAAATTTAACACATTGACCATGAAATTATATCTCAAGTGATTGATGATATTTAAATAAAATGAATAAAACATAAAGTGTCTCTCATAATAGGTGAGGTATTTTGTAATAAAGGTAGATACTTCTACCCAAAATGAAATGAATAAAGTTCAAAGTGTGACCCAGTTAGAAGACTTTGGTTATTCATTGGTTGTATGGAATAATATATTGTTATTGTAGATATTTGTATTCATTATCATAATTCCCTTATCCTTGGAAGGATAGTAACCTCTTCCAATAGGTCGTTAGTGACCTCAAATCATATCCCCCTAATGGTAGTTACACCATCTCTTAGGTTTTTTACAAATACCTTGGTTATTTGAGCATCATATCCAATCAAGCTATAAAAATATTTCAACCAACTTATGTTTATGAATATATAAAAAATATCATGTCTCTTTTTCAAGGATATTAGGCTTGTCATCTCTCTTCAGAATACATCTCCAACCTTTATTGGTCAGTTTTTTCTTGCAATAAATAGTGTTCATAATTTAGATATCATAATGAGAGAGTTACAATTTTGGGAATGTTTCTTTTGTTTTATGTTGTTGATGTGATATCCATCATTACTTATCTATCCATAATTTCCTTCTGACCTTTACTTATTTCTTGTCTTCTTTCATCAATCGTGATAGGACAAATATATACTTATTTTACTTATTTCTTGTCTTTTGACCTTTATATATCACTTGGAATGTTTTTAAACATGCACTAGTCCATATAAATTCAACATATTTAGATAATAAAATAAATATAAGTGCTACTATTTTACTAAAGTCTTTAATAAATCTATGATAATATCCAACATGTCCTAAGAAACTTCAAACATCATTTTGTTACTATGGGGTTACTAGGTTTTTTATTTCTTTACTTTTGGCAAGGTCTACTTATATGCATATTGGTGAGATATGGTGTTATATTAAAATGCCTTCCATCATCAACATATAACATTTATCATGAATTAAGGATAATTAGTTGTCTAGGTAATTTGTGTCACTTGAATTTTCACCCTTTGAGGATATGTCTCAACTCTCCTCATCCAAGTGGCATAATTGAAAATTATATATTCTTGTGGGTAGACTAAGGATGAGGTGAATATCTAGATAGGGATAACTCCCTTGATGTACCACTTTGGATCACTACTATACCTAAACTTTGGGAGGCGGGGAGGGGGGGAGGGGGATGTGGGGGCGGGGGAGAAGGGAGAGAGAAAACTGAAAGAAAATTATCCTAAGGGATGTGATACACCAAATATTTTGATGAATACCAACTATATGCATGTTACACATGAAACCAAGAGAATAACCAAACATACACTTCTCCAATCTACATCTTCTCACATCAATATTACATTATGAGGTTATGGATAATGTTTAGGCTAGGAGGACTAGACAAGAGGATCTTAATGGCACTAGTGAATAGACTAACTCACTCAACCTTGACACTTCCTAGAACACTTCACATGACCTACAAGAAGAAGCTTTTTAACTGCAAATAACTGAGTGAATGAAATAACATGCTAAGGAAACAAGAGTCATCACTTAAGAAAAATCAAAAATTAAAGTGAGAACACTATGAATATTCATGGAAGAGGTAAAAATTAGTATTATTTATTGATCCATTGTATGAAAATTAATAGGTCTTCACCATAATCAGGTGGAACATAAGTTACAATGGCCAAAATGCTTAGTTCTTATAGAACTTTGAGAGAGAGAGGAGAAGAGAGAAGTCCAAGGGTCATAAGGACACATGTAAATATTATAAAAGGATTTAATTTTACATAATAATAGTATTTGAGATGATCCATGTAAGTTTATAAGAGATAAGTGTCCATACAAGGTATCAAACTTATGAAAAGTGGCATGAAATGCCTTGTGTTGGCTTAGAAAATTGCCTTCATCATCCACATCTTTTTGAAAATCTCAAAAATGATTAGGGATAGGTTTTATTATTATAATTAAGTTTAATTATTTTATAAATTCCTCTCCATGTATTGTTTATAGTCTTATTCATCTAGAATCTTCCCAAAATGAACTATCACCATCTGTAGCCCCAATAACTCTTCTTTCATGCACCCTGTACACTTAGCCTCAAAATTTTCTTAAATTTTCCATTAAAATACATGGTGTATATTTTATGACAATTTTTAATACTCTCCATGGCCTTAAAATCATTAGGCACACCTTAAAATCAGTTCACTTGAAGTTTTCCACCCTTCTCACTAGCTTGGTCACTATCCCAGTTTTGATTGGCTAAGATGAGAGCTATTATTTAAAACCTTAGGAGTTTTTTAAAGGAATTAAATGACCATAATTAGTTATTAAAATTCTATATCATCCTCCTAGACTTTATTTCACCTTTAGACTCCTTTTAGAACCTATAGAAACACATAAAATAGACAAAAGAACCATGTTTTGTACCCTATATGTACAATTATGTATAGATCAAAAGTATTGGGAGTATCTTGAATAATTATTCTAAAACCTCAAATCATCATCCTAAGAAAATATAGTATATTTCCATCTCCATTTCTCCAAACTAGTCACTCCAAGGGTTTAGCAACGGTTTAGGCCCATTTTACCCTTTTGATCTTCATTTATAAATATGAGACATTAAAATTTAAAAAAAATCCACAAGAATGTTTTTTAGGACCTTTTATAACTCATATAAAATTATTTTTCCCCCATGCAAATCATTAAGAGAGATATGAGCACTCAAAGGGCTTATTCAAGCTTGTTTCTTCCATTTGCATAGGACTAAGGTTGTCTTGAGCCCAAAAGTGGCTTATTTTGTGATTACACTACATAAAAACATATTTATCATGTCTTAAATGACCTCAAAAACATTTATTTTTCCATTTTAATTCACTCCTATAGCTATAAGTGACATTGGTTTCACATTTTATCTTTAGGCCTAAACATGTTAAGTAGGCCTAAATACACCTTAGAGTTCAACATGATTTTTGATGGTTTTCCTTGCATCCCAATATATTATACAACTATTTTATTACCCCATATACATTCTCAAGTTAATTATAATTTTCACTCCATACTATAAATTAAAGTGGTTTTCCATTTTGTTTTAGGCCTAAACTATGTTTGACAGGCCTACTTGCATACTTGAGGGTTTAGAACATCCTATTGGGTATCATCCTTATAAAAATGGTTCCTAATTTTTGTTTTAACTTGTTTCCATATTTCCATACCTTCTCCAATTTCTCATTTTCCCCTTATCTCATCCCTTCCTCTACATTCCTTAAGGTTACAGGTTTTGCTCATAAGGGAAGTACCCTATGTTTGAGATAAAATAAAGGGTAATTCCCATATCTGTCCAAGAAAATTGTCATTTTAAAATATTATCGAAGTCATGGATATTATATATAAAAAAAATTATCTCTTATTTATGTCATACTACCTACTAACTCTTCAAAAAATCAAACAAACTTCTAGAAAAGGAAAACTATGCAGGGTTCCAAGATATGGACTATGTATTCCATTTGAAAGTGTCTTTTCTCTATTTGCTATCACATGGTAGGAGAATATTGAAATTTTTTTAACCATTATGAGTCTCATTTAAACACACTTATCATCTTATACCCATATAACCTTCTCATTTCATACTTCTCCAATTGACTATCTTAAACTATAGACTGTGTTTTTGCTTGAGAATGACCCCTATCGGTGTTATTTACATGAGTCAATATTGAAATAATGTTTAAAGACCCATTTATATTTCCTTGGAGTTACTTGGTACATTTTTTAATTCATTTTTTTCACTTTTCCTAGTCTAAACCATCACCTATAAACCTTGTCTTAGTTTCTTGTCTATCTACAGTCATCTACAGTGGTTGTAGGGTCTTGTAGGTGTTTATGAACTTCAAATATCATCATGTTTGTTTCTTAAGATAAATTAAACCATTGAGGAATATTCCAATAACTTATAAAACCATAAACATACCCTAACACTCATACATGAAATAAAGGAACAACTTTTCAAACTTGAATCCTATGTTGGTTGTAGGTACATCTTTTCAGGCCATCTATACACATTGTCTCCTATGTAGGTCTATTTTAGACTTGAAACCATGCCTAAAATACCTCTAATTTAATTTTCATGTGTTTTATTTCACTCAAATTGCCATTAAAAACATGAAATGTTTTTTTTATCCTTAAGGAATTAATGATCACTCAAAAGGTTCAAAACCTGTAGATGTTAATGGAGTTCAGTGTTTTGGAAGGTAACTTTGAGGCCTCAAAAAACTATACTCCATCAACTCTATTCCCTCAAAAAATTTCCAATTAATTTTATTTTATAAATGATAAAAGTTTGGTTAATTATTATGCATCAAAAAAATTATGACTGTGTTATATGATCTTGATGAAAAAGGGTTAAACCTCTATTTTCATAGTTTAGGGAAGGTGTCTCTAAAGCAGTCATTTACCCCTTGAACATGGTTTCCAAATTTCATTGGCTAAACTGACCCTAAAATAGGCCTATCATGGTAAAAACCATATGTTATGGCTTCCAAGTAAGATTTCATCACCTATTTTAATGAATCAAAACACTTTTAAGCTCTTTGTTAACCCCTGTAGGTGACCATTGTCATACACAGGAAGCAATGTGAATATGGGCAGTGTGTGTTGTATTTGAATTTAAAATGGTTTTTTACCTATCTCAAAATTTTCACATAGACTCTCTTCATTTTCAATACTCCTTTTATCAGTTCAATTACTCCTTTTCAAAATAATTGATTTTTATGAGGGCACCTGTAGGTGCATTCTGAGTTACTTATAGGTAGAAAAACATGAAATGTGTAATATAATCAAGAAACCTGCCCTCCATGTAAATTGATTTCTCCTCATGGTGTTTAAATGAGACATAAATATTATTCAAAACTCAAAACAAGCTTTCACAGTTCCTTTTCAACATTGAATCTGCCATGAGAGCTCCTCTCTGACTATGTGTGATAGTGATAGGGTAGACTGACTGTATTGCACTCAATGACATTACTTTCGTGGAGATTTATTTATATAATTAACATGAGATGAAATTATATAAAAATAACATTATAAATATTAGAATTAACTTATCACAACTCCTTGGATCCATTTTCAAAGCATGAAAATCCTGTTAGGTGAAAAATTTTACTTGTTGCATAGAAAAGTGATTCCTCTTGTAACCTAAGATACTATGATCATAAAAACATCATGAAAAATGAAAAAATAAATGGATATTAGCTAATTAGGGATTAAAAATAATCTATAACTAATATTACCAACTGGATTGTACGTAAATGCCCAAACCAAAGCAAAACCTATAAGGTGCACAGATTGGTAAGCGGAAAAACATAGTCCACTTCATGAAGATGTTTGATAAATCATAGACCACAATTATTCAAAACTTTTTTATTTAAATTAATATATATAAGTTTAATTTCACCTCCCAAAATCATTTGACCTAAAATTTCTCCAATTGTCTGTACCAAGTACAAACCTAAAGATTGGTTATGTGTGCCTAGAAGGATGAAAAAGGAGCAAAATGGTTTTAGCACAAATTTTATACTTAAAAATTAATTAAATATTTTAAATGTATCTAATGAATCTAAAGATTCATATCATGACCTTAACCCATGTGTCACACTTCCCCATGGGTCATACAAGTACCAAACTCTTCTTTTTCCCCAAGATCTCTTTCTTCTGAAGAACCTACCACTTTCAATTAGAAATAGTTACCTAAGACATAATAGGAAACATGTCATGTGACATAACCTTTTTACACCTTTAAATTTCCCTAGGAGGCCATACAACTCATTTAATACCTTATTTTGACCCCCAAAATGACCCAAAATTATATAAGGACTATAGGACGAATGCCCAAGGCTAATATGACATTAAATAACATTAAATTACCTATGATATACCTTATGACAAAATATTAAACCCTTAAAACATCTAAAAAACAATGTTTTGCCTATAGGGGTCCTAATTTGACTTGCAAGGTCAAATTTGGTCAATAATAACATTGAATAAATTTATGTATGTTCTTTGTGGCTTCATCATATGTATTCTCATATACCATGAATTCATCCATATAAATATCTATGAAATCATGTGATAGGTCATATAAAATTCTCAAAACATATCTTTGATAGGTGGCATGAGCATTACATAATGCAAATGAGAGTTTAAAATATGCATAGGTACCCTATGGAGACATAAAGGTGGTCTTATCTTGGTCCTCAGGTGATATTCTAATTTTATTCTAACAACTAAAATCATCTAGAAAGGAGAATTACTTCTTCCCGCAGAGTGTTTCAATTACTTGGTTAATTAAATGAATATGAAAGTGACCCTTCCTTTTGGAAACATTAAGTTCCATATAATCCACACAAATATGCTATTTTTCACCATTTTTTGGCACAATGAGAAGGGGTGACACCCACTTTCTATTAGAGATAAGATATACATATATTGCATCCAAGAGTTTATGTAATTATGTTTCACTATATCCTTAACTACAAGGTTCATACATATTTATGGTTTTTATATGGGTTTTCATTCCTCCTTGATGCATATGTGGTTCATACATAAGTATGGGTGTGTGCCCATCATGTCATGGTAGTACCATGAAAAATTAGTTTTATGTTATTGGATAATGGTCACTAGTTGTGTTTCTTGTTGAAGGTCCATCTTATTGTTTATATTAAGAGGTCTTAAATGTATGATTTCTAATTTTTTTTTAAATGACACCATTGAATCTATGTTACCCAATAGAGGATTGATATTGAAATGGTGTGGTAGTAGCTAATGAAAATTTCAAATGTCAACTATGGATCTGAGGATCCTTTTATTGGAAATATCTTGTTAAGGGGACATTGTATACATTGTGATTGGTTGTCTATTTTTGGTTCACTATGATAAGTATTTCTTAGCATATTATAAATGACCACATCTTTATCTTATACATTCAATGAAATGTTATGTTAATCATGAGCAGGGTCTACAAAGGAGATTAATCATCCTCATATCCTATCCAACATGGTCATTCTACTTCACAAAGATTGAGATGGTTATAATTTAACCAACTTATTTTTAGTGTTTACAATGCATAATATGTAGCTAGCTAGGGTTTCTTAGGATAAGTGGGTGTCCCCCAAGTTGGTTTTAGGCTATAATATTATAGAGTCTATTAGTTAACCCCTTTATTCCATGATGATGACCAGGTGTTCTATACCCTTGAGGTTTCACCATTGATCTATCTTCCATTTGTATAATTATGGGGTTTTGGTGAAGGCCTTTGGGGTGAATTTTTTTCATCATTTATTTGATCACCACTTTAGTGGATTCCTCTAAGTTTATTAAGGTATTTTTATTAAGGGTGTTATAAATGAGGATGTCAACTACTAATATATATGAGTCATAATACTCAAGTGGAATTATATTTCCAAACATAATGTCCTCAGGTTGTCTAAGTACTTAGACCATATTAGGATCTTTTTTGTTTTGGCTAAGATTATTTAGACACAATTTCCATATAGCATTGGTGTAAATAGGGATGAATTTTATAGATTAAAATAGTGGGATTTTTACATAGACATTTTTAAGCTATCCAAATAAATCAAACATAGATTCATGTTATTGTTTTTGGAGGTTTGGTCTCTTGTGAAAAGGAAGGGTATTAGGTTCTCATTGACTAGAAAATATATTTGGTTGCAATGTCAAGGACCTCTTCATGATGTGCATTATTATGGGTATGGTGGGTTTTGTGATATTCATCTTGAAAAAAATTGTATTTTGTTTACCTTCATTGAATAACTTGGGTACTGCATCAATTATTTAGTGTATGTCGGTTGAGATAAATTATTTATGGGGTTAGGTATAGATTGGTTAGGTAATTGAAGAGCTCGAGGCTGATTTGAAGTAGCATCATTGGTTGGTATTGTTATTGCATTTTTTGGTACCTATAATAATTTTTAAATGTGGATGGTTTCTTTTCCATGGTTATTTCTATTTATTGGGGGGTGGGTACCACTGATAGTTTTGATTTTATGGCTACTATGACAAGGGTTGGAATTGTTGAAAATTTACTTAAACATGGAAACTTAATTGTGTCCAAGTTTAGTTTTATGGTGATATTTTTTGTGTTTAATTCCAATGGGTGGATTCATACTAATTTTGAGGGGGAAATTAAAATTATGAATTAGAAAATGGAGTGTTTGATGATATACCTATATTTTAAGGTCTTCATGATAAATTTTATTTTTTGGACATGTAAAATACCTTCTCTATCTCCTTTGATTATGTGGCTTTATATTATGATAGGTTCATCCTTTTTTATTCTTTCTGCCTTTATGTGAGTAGTCTAACATCAACATAATACTTTATTTATGTGGAAATATGAGAATTACACAATCAAATATTATTATAATTGTTCTTTTTTTTCATGTATGTAATGAATCAATTTTGTGGCCAAGTGGCAAAAGTATATTATTTCACATCCTACACTAGGTATTAAATTCCATCATTTATACCCCATTAGGTTTTTTAGAGGACAATGACGGAAAAAAATAATTGTTGCAGGTTTAGTTCATTATAAACATGCATTAAATTATACACAAAAGGATGATATCATCAAATTTTATTTGTGAAACATATCCATTAATCATGAAATTCAACACTTCCAAGCATTATTCATTGATTCCTTTCTGAAATATCAAATTAATGGACTTTATAACCAACTTGTTCTATTTATAGTTTTATAGACTAGACACAAATATTTCCACATAGTCTTCCAGTGGTTCCTCCTTTTTTATGACATATGAAATATGTCATCCATTATGAAATATTTTTCTTTGTAATAGTCCTAATACTTAGAGAGAAATATAATATTTATTGTATTTTTTTAATTTATGATTTAATTCATCATCGATCACATGCACCATCATAGGGTTGAATTTTTTAGAGTCGCTAGAAATTATTTTAGCTTGTGTGCATCCTAATTGTATTTATAACAGAAAAACATGATGCTAAGCTTTAAGAGGATTGTGTCATGGTCCTCATTTACCATTCTCTTGAATTTAATTATATATGAAAATGTAATGTTATTCATGGGTTCCTTACCCATGGGGGTCTTTATTGTAAATTAAAATAATGTGTCTTCACTTACATGGGTTTCTCCTTCAATGTATCCCATGATTATTTGAACCACTCATGTACCTGTGAATTTCCCAAATCACAATTATCATCGTTTCTCAATATTATTATCCCAAAACAAGTAGTGAATGATGGATTAATTAATTATTCTTTATGGGAGAGTGATATTTTATGGATGGGATTGATTGAGTCATTTTTTTGTGGAAATTGTCTTGAAAAATAAATAAATATGTTGTCTTTCTCACCTAAGTCTAGGACTACAGGTTAAAGATTTAATTTTGAGAATGTAATGGCTCATTATTCTCTTTTAGAAATAATTTTAGGTAAAGGAAAATGGGAATGAATAACAAACTCCTGAGTGTAGGGTTGTCAAGTTGGTACTCTTACAAGGATGTCCTTTTTAGGGATATGAGTATCTTTTTATCCTTTGTCATTAGATAGTTTAACTAGTTCATCCAAGAACCTTTCAATTGCTACCTCTTCTACCTATTTTGATAAAGTTTCAAATGATATGAATGGACTGAGTACATGTGTTATTATAAAACTTGTAGTTATTGAATGTTATACCTCAACTTTTTCTCCCATAGAAAAAATTACTCTAATAGTTAAGAATCTACCTAAGTGATTCCTCTCGTGCTACATACATTGATTCAATAATAATTTATATATTTTATACCCTATCTTAAACATGGTTAGTTCTAGGATGGAATAAAAATATTTTGATTAATTTAAAATATATAGATTGAAATGTTAACTATAAATCAGAAAATTACTCTAGCATGTATGGAAATTATTCTAAAAATCATGAATTCTAGCTTAATCTCCTAGGATACTAATGCTTTCCACCTATCCCCAACAATTAAATTAAAATGGTGATAAATATCAGACCACAAATTAAACCTTAGGCAAAAAAATTATGTTTACAACCAAATAGATTAACCTAAGGGGAAGTTGTTTGAATTTTTGATACTACTAATTCATTAATTTTTCAATCCATGATATATATTTGGAAAGACATTGGCACTTTATATGAAAAACTAGTCTCTTTCGAGGGTTGAGGTGCTAAGATCACATATAGGGAGACACATGTGAATGGAAATTAAATAACATGAAATTAAACAACTAGAAAGTATATCTAGTGCTAACATGGAAGCTTCCTCACATGATAGTGAATTTGAACTTTGTAGAAATATAAATTACTTATGCATAGAATCAAACATATATTATGGTCTAATTAAATAATAAATAATAATTACACAAAATGTAAAAAATGAATCTAAACTAAGAGACATGATGTTTACAAAAATTCCTCTCAAGTGGGCCATGACTTGGTTGAAGTTGTGTTAGAATCCATTCTTATTATTATATTTTTTTACTTCTAACCACTTATTCTTGCATTAAAGAGCATGTAGTAATGATAATATTGTGAAAAAAAAAGTTACATATTTTCATTATAGAATTTTATCTCTATCTCAAAACTTATTGATTAAAATTTTATACTAGTTAACTTATGCCCTACTACCTACCCTTAAAATATAGAGGATAGGGTCTTATTCAGTATTGTAAGTTACAATAAAAATTAAAAAATAAATTTTGGTTGTTAGCATAATCTAAAAGAAACAACATGCGCATTTATTGTGACAAATTTACAATCAATAATAAAAAGTCATTATAAAATAGGAATTAGAAGAGAGTAGTCTATTCCATTATTAAAATGGTCTTAGAGGTGTGGTATAATGGAGGAAGAATGATTATGGGGTGTTTAGACATTGATTATCAATTTTCATAGATTGTAGGAAACTCCTTGCACCTCAAATTTTGAAGGAGATCCATTTCAAGCTACCAACTAACCTTCATATTCATATATGGACATTAACAGTAAGTGTTATGGGTTAGCATTAAACACTTATGGGTTAAAATAACCACTAAAGATACTACTATGGGTTAAAATTAATGTTGTAGTTGTTTCTAAGGGTTAGAATGATTGTCACAAGTTCTATGGGTTAGAATGCTTGTTATTGTTATTGTTATGGGTTGACCACCATTTTTATATGGATTTGGTACCTATTTGTTATAGGTTTGTCTACCTAGTTAAGATGGTTGGCATACCCAATTACTATGGGTTAGCCTATGAGCACTCAAACCATGATATATAGTTTCTACAAGTACCTATTCTACTTAATAGTTTATCCCTAAGATATGTATGTATTGGTTAGTAATAAATATGAAATAATAATGATATTAAATGATACAATATTATTAATAAAGTAGGTAGTTTAATCATAAATCATCAAATATATATACAACATATTCATCTAGTACTATATAACATAAAGGTTAATCTATTAGTTCACCATCCGTAAAAAAATAAAATAATACACACTCTATATTTAATAATATTTACACTGACATATCTTCAACTAATGGATTGATATTGCATTTCATACCTAATTGAATCCATATTTGATATTGAAAGATCAATACAATCACATTTACTTGTTACACATGTCTTCATCGTAAGGCCTGAGGGTGGGTAGTGGGGATGTGTTATCCCACTAATGAATAGGAGGAAGATAGAGAATAATAAGTGGCCAATAAATTGAATCAATGGCATGAGTATCTTTTCAACATTGAAAATCTTGTTATAGAACTATTTATTTTTTATAATAGATTACATTCATATTTTTTTATGTTAAATTTTAATGTGTATGTAAAGATGTAGAGGTTTGTTTGATTTGTCATTAACCAAAACTAATGGCTTTGATTAAATACATATTTAAAAATAATAATATTTATATGAGCTCACCATCAATGAGAGTAGGTTTGTTATTGTAATGAGAAAATGTTTTATTGATGATTTAAAATTGAGGAAACTTATAAATATATATTATAGATCTATTTTACGATTTTAAAGAAGAGATTTTATAAGCAATTACATCAACATCATGTCAAGGTAAAATGTGTCCTCTGAATAACACAAATAATTAGCTTTGTTTTCATAATTTTATAATATTATGGTGTTTGATAACATAGAACCATTAACTCATTGTAAACAAAACTCTTTTAATTCAATTTTGATATTTTATCTCAACAAGTCCCTTGAATAATTAATTAACATGTCAATCTTATATATAATTAAATTTATAATGATTTTACTAGGCTAGGCATGCACTAAGTGATTTTGTTAATCTCCCTCCCTAGAAAATATACTATAATACTTTCTATTCTTATGCGATATAATCCTAAAGCTTATATGAATGTGGATTAATTTTACTTTATTTACATAAGTCCTTATATTTTATAGATTATCACTATACTTAAAAATTATGTATATGTATGTTAGTTTTTAATTTTTCATACTTTTGTAAGTTGAAAATGTTGTAACAATTTCTGAGGCATGTTCCTTTTAGTATGTAGTTTTATCAATTTGAGTGTCTTTATTTCCTTATAAATCCTAAAAACCTTTGGACTCTAAATGCATTTCCATTTATTTCTACTCATATTTTTCAACATATAATGTTAAAATAAAGATTATTTTGTTGGTTGTCACCATAGAATGTTTGAAGAAAGATTATTTTGTTGGTTTTTGCTTAGTTGTGTTTTCCCACTTTAAGTTTATTTAAAATTTTATTAAAAATCAATAATTCCCTTCTTAATTTGTGCAAAGTCCCTCTTTGAACAAAAAATTAATACTAGAGTGTGGTCTCTGTGTAAATTTTAATCTAAGCTGACATATTTTATTATAACCATGTTCTTGGACTAGATTAAGGTGTATTAGAACCCACGGATGAGCCAAACTCAATAGGGAGTCTTAAAAGAATTTAACATTATTCTTACATAATATTAGGTGAAATGAAAACCTCTATATGGTTTAAAATACAATCATCCAAAATGAAACTTACTATATTAAAATTGTATTAAGTTATGTTGTTAATGTGAAAATATAACTATCGTTTCAGTTCTATGATGGTACAAAATTTAAACATATTTGATTCCTATGTTTATATATAGAAAGTGGGATGTCAACTTTTATATGATAAATGATTATTATAGATAATAGTTAAGCGCATGTTTTTATTGTAGTTTTAAGTTCAAGTCTTTTCTTAATTTTTTATGATTATACAATTTTTTCAATCCTTTATGCTTATCCATTATATACATGGCCTAAAAACATTATTTATTCTTCTTAAAAAATTATGTACAAATTTATAGGTATGTTATTTCATTTTTAGTGAAACCCTATGATCTGTAAACTAAAAATACAAGTGTAGTACATCTGAAAAACACTTTTTCACATTTAAGAGTTCCTTCAATTTCTTGATTTTTTTGTTTAATTTTGTATAAAGAAATTAAAAATAGAATTTAAATGTAGATCAGAATTAAATAATAATTAGAGAAAATTAAAATAATTCACCAGCAAATTGATAACGGAGCTCGGCTTCAATAGCCTACGTCTTCGGGTCCGTTCGAAGTGAGGATCATTCTCATTAATTTTGTGCAACAAATGGCTTCCAAAATCAATACAAGTATTCAATTCACCTTCTATAATCTCTACTTGCCTGTAATTCTATCTCTCAGACTTGAAAATAATGGCCCAAGGCCATACAAAGCAATAATAAGACTCTAACCTTCTTAAATATCCTTACACAATCGGCTTCTTCTCCTCCTTCAACTAGAATTTCATTCCTTTTATAGCACTTCGACCTCTGTAGCTCAAGTGGTCAAAGGCTATTCCTTTGGTGCCAAAGGTGCAAGGTTCAAAACCACCGGCCTCCTTTTTAGGTGCTTGGAAACTATCGGTCTGCCTCCTTGGGCGCATTTGAATCTTCTTTCTCCCACATGTGTTGGGTATAACAGTTTTTCAAGATTAAAATAGGTAATTCGGTCCCTTTTTAAATGCTGAGACTTAGGCACTTGCTTAGGCTACTGTTAGACTTGGTCATTGCATGATTTGTGTGGTGACGTGGCAGCTGGTGCATGTTGGTCTTTGGCACCTTATTTCAAAGTGATAAACATTTGAAACTTAAATACAATTTCTCAAATAACATGTGAATACAAACACCAAATCAATTTTTTTTTTTGCACTAAATCATTTTACCACATGTTATATGGCTATTGGTCTACTTGGCATATTTAAATAGTGCCACATCACTTTCGACTCCCATTATTCACCTGTCGCAAGATTTCTTCAACTAGCTATATCTTGAGCATCCGGACTCCATTTTTCATTCCGAAAGAAATGCTAGAAAGCTCTCGATGAATTCTATGATGTGAAAATGATTCAAATATAATTTTAAGACTTTCAAAAATGGAATGGTACATGGATCCACCTGGATCACTCCTCCCCACTGTGAACTTTTGGAGCTCTAAAAGTTGAAATTAATTGGTAATGAGGTGAGGGTATTTTTCCCTCTCCTTTCTGACTTCCATCCATCTAGCCCTGCTTGGGTGCATCCCTTTGAGATCAACATGAAGATATTCAACATTTCCTCTTCGCGAAGTCTGCATATTCCTGTCAAGTATATTATCTTCCTGAAATTCTGTAAGATATTGAGGATAAAAATCATCAATAGAAGGAATGGATACACTTTCATCATGATCAATTATCATTGGAGGCTCATACAATTTTATATTTTCTACATTTACAATTGAATAAATCTACATGTAAGATGGTAAATCTAATCGGAAAGCATTTGTGCCAATTTTTTTTGTTATCTGAAAAAGACCATACCAGATTGGTTTCAACTTTTTACCTTCACTTGTCAGTCTTTCCTTACTAATGTGAAGGCATACCATATCACCTACAACAAATTGGTGATCAATATGATGTTTTTCATGCCTAGCTTTGTACTTGGATTGAATTTTCTCCAATTGAGTACAAATAGTCTGATGTATGAGCTATATTTATTCAATGCACTTCTTGGCTCGAATGACTTCTTTTGGTTCACCAATAGTTGTATCATGTCCATAGCAAACATCTAGAGGAGATTTAGGCAAGTATCCAAAACAAACTTCAAATGGAGATTTCATAGTAGAATGAAGTACCTGGTTATATGCATGATGTATGTAACACAATTATTCATCCCATAACTTTGGATGTTTATTGCTATAACCCCTAAGCAAATGTACCACAGTGCGGTTCACAACCTCTATTTGTTCATCAGTTTGTGGATGAAATGCAGTGCTCTTTTTTAATTTAGTGTCCATTAGTCCCCACAAAGTTGACCAAAACTCCCCAATAAATTGAGAATCCCAATTAGAAATAATTGAAGTAGGCAAACCAAAATGAACCCATACATGTTTAAAAAACAAGTGTGGAGTGCCTTCACCAGTAATTTGCTTAGTGCAAGGAATCAAAACACACATTTTGATAAATCTATCCACAACCACATATCAATAGTCATGTTTTCTTTGTCTCACAGGCAACCCCCGCCCCCCCACCCCCAAAAAAAAAAATCCGTGGAGATACTTTCCTAGGGGCGAGTAGGAATAGGTAGAGGAGTGTAGAGTCCCAATTTCTTGTTACTAGGTTTACTTGTGGCACAAAGGGTACATCCCTTTATATATTTAGCAACATTTTCCTACATACGAGGCCAGTAACAATACATTTTCAAATGTGCAACCATTTTAGCAACTCCAAAATTACCAAAAATAAGAGAAGTATGTGCTTTTCTAGTCATGTGCACCCTCTCATTTTGAGGAATACATAGTTTACCCAAATGATACAAAAGATCATTGTGTACATGATAGTCTAATTCTTCTACTTGTCTACTACTCATCAAGTCTTTATAAACATCCTAAAAATCAAGCTCATTAACATATTGTTCTTTATAACTTTCATGAGACAAAGAACCATGTTGTAAAAGAATAGATGCAACAACCATAGGAGGCCTAGATAGCATATCTGCAACCTTATTCTGAATACCTTTTTTATACTTGATCACAAGATGAAATTGTTGTAAGAAACCCATCCAACAAAAATGTCTAGACTGTTATAGTTTGGTTTGTGATTGGAGATACTGTAAGGGCAGATGATCTATATGTATTATTGTTTCTTTGCCCATTAAGTAATGTTTCCATTTTTTAACACTTTGAACCGATGAATACAATTCCTTATCATAAGTTGGATATTTTCTTATTGCAGTTGTAAAGGTTTCAGAATGATAACAAACTAGTTTCTTACCTTGCATTAAAATAGCTCCCATAGCATACTCACTTGCATCCGTCTCGATCTCAAATGGTTGTTGTATATCAAGAAGTGCCAAGACCGGAGTAGTACTTATCTTTTCTTTCAAAGTGTTGAAGGCTTTTTGATGTTTTCCTCCCCACTGAAAGACCTATTTCACACTTGTCAAAGAATGCAAAGGTGATGCAATGTATGAAAATTGAGCAATAAACTTTCACCAAAAATGTACTGCACCAAGAAAACCTCTAACCTCAGTTGTGTTAGTGGGTGTAGGCCAATTAACAATGACTGCCACTTTTGCAAGATCAATTTTCAATTTACCATGTCCTACAATGTAACCCAAGTATATCAAAGAGGTCTTGCCAAATTCACATTTTGACATTTTTAGATAAAGTTTTTCCCTTCGTAATTCATCCATGGCTTTCTTAATTTGGATCACATGCTCTTCCCAAGACTTGTTAAAAATAAATATATCATCTAAGTAAACTATAAAAAAATCATCAAGGAACTGTCTAAAAACATCATTCATCAATCTCATGAATGTAGTCGGGGCATTACACAACCTGAAAGGCATAACAAGCCATTCAAACAATCCTTATTTTGTTTTGAAGGTGGTTTTCCACACATCACCTTCATTAATTCTTACTTGATGATATCCACTTCTCAAATCTAGCTTAGTGAAATAAATAGCATGTTTTAATTGATCCAACAGATCATCAATACGAGGAAGAGGGTAACGATTCTTAATATTAATTTTGTTTAAAGCATGAAAATAAACACACATTCGCCAAGTGCCATCTTTCTTTGGCACCAAAATAATTGGCGAACCAACAAAAGATGAACTTGGACGAATAACACCTCTATCCAATAGATCCATTACCTTTTTTTTATTTCCTGCTTTTCCACCACTGATAACCTATACATGCCAAAGTTATGGAGAGGATAATCCTACAATATCTAAATTTCATGTTGAACTCACCTTTTAGGGGGCAAGCCCTTAGGATCCTGAAATACATCATCGTAAGTAGAAATGATTTCAACCAATTCATTCTTGTGTCTAGGATCACATTTTTCCAAAGCTTGAGAATATTCTCTTTCCTTAGACTTAATCAACATGAGACAGAAAGTCTTTTCCCTATTGTAACCAAGGAAAGACTTGTTCTAATGTGATGTGCTCTAACTATTTATTCAATGCCATCCTTAACAAGCAAGTACTTATTCTCCTATCTATAAAAGATTTTAAGTTTATTATGTTTATCAATTTTAGGTGTCTAATATCTTGTCTCACTTTTCTCAAAATTCACAACATTTATTAGAGAATTGTGCTTCTTATCTATACCTTAATAGGTATCTAAACATCAAAATGATAAGTAAAATTGTATATTTTTGCACCTGCATTACACCCAAAAAAATTTAAGCTTATTTGATATTTTTCATGGCCATTAACAATGTCTAAATATTGTAAACAATGTGTCATTTTTTTTAATAATTAGTGATTAATGTGATCTAAATAAAGTAAAAACATGATTTTTCATGTTATATAAAAAAAATTTAAAAAAAAATCAGATAAATGTAAATATAAAAGGGTAGGTTAATATTAAATTTAAATAATTTAAATTGACAAAAACACTATCAAAGAGTACTTAGTTTATTCTTATATTTTGTCACTCTACATGTTGATCATTGTCCCTAAAAATCTTCTATTTTTATATGTAATCATTGAGATCAATAAAAGGGAGCTCAACCCTTATGTGAACACTGCCAGGTAAACATAGAACTCTATGGTGCCTAATATTTGTTAGACCTTGTTAGTAGTGTTCTTTTTTACTACAAGTCTATGATTCTTTAGATCGTTGCATGTGAACCCAAATGATTATAAGGTCTGGATAGTATCAATTTTTTTGGGGCACTAATTTCATTGATAACATCTGCACAAGGTTTGAGCTCTTATTTGTTGATCTACACTGTAACATAGCGAACACAGAGCATTTTAAAGGATTGTGACGAACATAATGAGCAACAAAATATTAAAAAATAAGATGAGTGCCCTTCCTAAGTACTTGGTCATTTTTTATTATTAAAGGTAATGTGAACTTATCATTTTCATCCATATTAGTATAATTATCAATCTTTTTTATACATTCTATATAGTCAGATTTTTATTTCATTTAGATCACATTAATCATAATACAAGTAAAATAATTAGCACATTGTTTACATTATTGGACATTGTTAATGAACAGTTAAATATTAAAGAAGTTCAGCATTTGTCTAGTGCAACACAAAGCCCAAAACAAATTATTTTACTTACCATTTTAGAACATAGCTACTTAATTAAAGTATGGAATAGAAACATAATTTCTTAATAATTAGTATAATGTTTGAAAATTTTGAATAAGAATACTAAAACCCCATTTTTTTGATGAACATAATAACACCTAAAACCAAAACTTAATGATTCACCCCATTTATCTTTTCATCATTTATTATTAAACGGTTATGAAAACTCAATTTAATTAAATTTACTATTTTATATTTAAATGTGTTTTACAATTTAATTGAAATCCATTTATTCATAACTCATATAAATAATAATTTTAATGATAATATTTGATTACAAAATTTCATATCAAAATATCAATATATATTATAAATTAAATAACAGCACCACTCAATTAAAAAACTTCCCTAAATTAAGAAACATGAGTCGAAGAGTTATTTAAACTACCTATTTCAAAATGTTCTTTTCAAAATTATCATATAATATAAGATAGACAACTCCAATCAATATTTAATTCCAAATTTCATAACAAAGTATCAATATGTATTTTAAATCAAATAATTACACAACTCGATTAAAAAATTAATGATTTAAAATACGTATTTCAATATGTTTGGTTCTAAATTAACATATAATATAAGATAGACAACTCCCAATCGAATGTGGAATGAATTTGAGCGTGATTTTTTCTTAACGTTCCATATTGTTCTCTCCTTTCAAGCTTGTTGATAGGAGTTTCTTTCCAAAGTTTTAAATTTTAGTTTTACTTAATTTTCATAGATTATTTTTTTCAAATAATTTTAAATTACAAATAAAATTATTATTTTTAAATGAAAAATAAAATTATAACTTTTTAAATAAAAAATATTTTTTATTTTAATAGTGATTACATTTTATAAAATATTACAAATATATTTAATTTATATTTTTTATTTTATAAATATATTTTAAAAAAAATATATTATTTTCTTAAAAGTGTATTAAAATGGTATGGTTTTTGTTTTTTTTTGTTTTTTTTTAAATTTTAATGGTATATTTTTTCTTGAAACTTCAATGGTATTTTTGGAGGGTGACATGTTGTAATATAGTGAATGTGTTTATTTTTAATATTAATATTAAATTTAACATCCATTTAGTTATTATTGAAAAAAAATTCTTTTTTCTTAAAGAATTCAATCAAAAAATGGTAATATCTCGTAATATATTGGTTATATAGTGTAGTTTAGAAAAATTGTAATATATCATAATATCTTGACCATACATTGTGGTTTGGAGGCCTTTTTTTTTTAATAGAATTTCACACAGAAGTAATTATATTGATAAGATTTCTCACCAACAAATCAATTTTTTTTGTTTTTTAAATAATAAAATTATAAATAATTATAGCATGTGAAAAATCTAAAATAAAAGTCTCAAAATTGATACCTAGACATTTTTCAAATAAATATATTTAAGATATTTATATTAATATTATTATTATTATTTTGAAATGCTTTAAGACATTACATGAAATCATTTAATTACATAGAATAAATATATAACGAATTTATAATATTGATCAAGTTTACATCTAAATCAATAAACTCTTTTAACTAAATAATTAAGTGTAATGGATATCAATAGAGTCAAAATTACCTAATGTATGATTCTCGCTTTAATCTTAACTTTCTGTATAAATATTTAGAAAAATTTGTACATTGATATATGAATAAAAATAACCATTATTCTCGTCACTTAAATTATAATCCTCCTGATTATTAATATTATTTTCAACTAAATAAACCACCTATTTTTATTTTTATATCTAACTGAAAGTACGTAAAGGAATTTAAATTGATAATTAGAAGAATTTAATTGGCTCTCTGATTTGACTTTTTAAAAGATGTAAATTGGAATGCAAATGAGATCTAACAACCCATGAAATTCCGATTTGAGCGAGCGGCGGCCGCCAAAGTCCAACCGTGCCAATTTCCCAACCATATAAGAACAAAATAGTTATGAAAAAGTATTTATTAACTTCTTATGTTTGTTTTTCAATCGTTATGGTCCATGGAAAAGGTTATTGGAATTTAGAGTCAAGATTCCTGCAAAAGCATGCAAAATAATGGGTTGAAATTTTAGTTTGATTGATATACGAATCACCATCGGGCTTAAAAGTCATTCAGGGCTGATAAATAATTCCAAAAGTTCAAACATCATTCACATGTGAGCGGATTGAACACCCTGACCTTAGTCTGTCTACGATTTAATGTTTTAATTTTGAGCCTCGCACGTCAATTATAAAGTTTGAAACTAATTTCACAAAAGAAAATTCCACCAACGCTCGGGTAAGTTGCGGGTACGATGGGAAATATAAAGGTCAGGATATTTTTATGTTTTCGTGGGGGAAATCTATATAAAATTTTACATAGATGGGATGGTTTTTAAGTTGTTCCTATAAAGTTGCTTGCCCATTCTCTCCATTCACAGCATTTCCCTAAGCTTTTGGTCTTTTGCAGTGTCTAGTGAGTCTCACAAACTCGGAAATCATGCCTTTGAACGGTGATGTTATGACGCAAATCTTAGGCCGTGGGGATAGCCTAACACTTGCAAATGCAGCATGTGTATCCTCACACTTTTGGTCTATTGTTAGAGAGGAGATTATGTGGGAAGAAAAATGCTGCTCTCTGTGGCTTTCCATAGCTGACAGAGATATTAAACAATTGGTCTCTTCTTCATTGGGAGGATTCAGAAAATTTTATGTAAACTGTTTTCCATTCATTGTTTATGATGCGTCTTCTGCCAGGGAATCCAACTGGAACGAGCTGCATGATCATGACAGACTAGTTCCATCTGATTTAGTCTCTGTTGTGGACCTGCAATACAAGAATACAGTCATATTTTCCAAAGTTATTTGGGGCATCTCTTATCCAGACAAATTTCAACAAGGTGGTTTACTGAATCTCCTTTTAGGATTGACATCATTAGTCCTGAAGATGTGCAGCCAACTCCAATTATGTCATTTGACGAGATGGGCAAGGATGGTAAATTTCCGTCGCAGTTGATGGACAATATTAAGTTAAGCTGGATTTTGATAAACGGAAGAAGTGGGCAGGCTCCTAATCTTTCATGTTGGAGTCCCTCTCAGAAGACTCGTCATAAACAATGAATGGAAGGTGGTTTGTATAAAATCTCTGAATATTGTCAATAAAGAAGAAGAGATCAATTGTTTAATATCTCTGTCAGCTATGGAAAGCCACAGAGAGCAGCATTTTTCGTCCCACATAATCTCCTCTCTAACAATAGACCAAAAGTGTGAGGATACACATGCTGCATTTGCAAGTGTTAGGCTATCCGCACGGCCTAAGATTTGTGTCATGACATCAGTGCTCAAAGGCCTGATTTCCGAGGTTATGAGATTCACTGGACACTCTAAACGACGAAAAGCTTAGCAAACTCTTGTGAATCTAGAGAATGGTAAATACAGGAAAAAGCACCCCCATCCATTGTCATAATAAATTACATGAGCATATTAAAAAAATTATCTGACCCGTGTGAAATATGCCTCGGTGGAAGTTTCAATTGTTAAATTAATCTCAAACTTGTAATTGACGTGTGTTGCTCAAAATTGAAACGCTAAATCCTGGCTGGACAAATGTATAAAAAATCTAATTTATGTATGAGCTCGTCATTTATCAGAATAAGTTTGAAAATTCATTTTATTTGTTAGTATAATAATAATGTTTTTTTTTTTTTTAATAGCAGTTTTAATTTTTTATAGTTCAATGTGTGTAAGATAGAGATTCTGAATGTAGTCATTGTCAAGTGAGTTAAGTTCAAATAAATATTTATAAATGTGGTGAGTACATTTTGTTTATTTTAATTTTGTTAGTGATACAAATTTAATTTTTTTGTAATTAATAAAAAAAAATTGTGACATAAATATATATACATCGTTTAGATGGTCAGGTTTTCATTCTTGTTAAAACCATGTTTAGTGATTAGAAAGTGGTCAGAGTTACCATCAAATTAAGGTAAGATTTGTCTTCTAAATAATACAAAGAATTGTCTGTGTGTTTTTTACAGTGCTCTATTTTTTAATAGCATGAAATCATTGACTTCTTATAAATAAAATTCTATAAATAGTTTATGGATCTTATTAAGATTTATGTAAAAATAAGTATAGACCAAAGATTAAGCAAGTAATAATTTTCATTTAAGCTAAGCTCAAATTTGTATTTTTATATGAATGGGCCGAAAATATTTTTTGTCTTATTTTGATGTTTATATTGATGAGAATATTTTATTTAATCAATACATTTATGTTTATCATAAGTTTGTATAAATTTTTACAGAGTCATATGCATAAGTTAGAGATTGTGCATGTAGTCGTTCTTATGTTAGTTAAACTCGAACCAATGTCTTTGCATGAATGCATGGAGCATATTTTATTTGTCTCTCTCTCGCTTTTTTTTTTTTTTTTGATATTGATAGTATTTTATGTAATGAATACATTTATTTATGTTGTAAATTTATTTACGAGATTTTATTATTATGAAAGTCTTATTTTGTCATTAAAAGATAAGATTTATCTTTTAAATAACATTAAGATTTTTTTGTGCTTTCATTTTTTATATCATTATATTATTTGACAACATGGAATCATTGATTTCTTATAAATAAGAGTCTTTCAATAATTTTTTAACTTTTCTTAAAATTTATGTAAAATAGATTACAAATTTAAAACATTAAATTTTAATAACATAAATAATAAAACAATTATTTTAAAAAATTGAAGAGAAATTTTAATAATAAATCAAAATAAATTGAATTTTAATACTGGTTTTTATGGGGTTACTTTATGATCTTTTTTATTTCTCATTAAAAGCCAAAAAGATGGATTAATCATTAGTGTATTTTAATTTTAATTTAATTCTCTCTTAATAAATTTAAATATGTAGATAAAATAAAACATATTTTTTGGGTAAATAATAGATTTGCTTGTTACGCCAAGAAAGTAAGTTTATGTTAAAAAAAATTTGCACGCAGCTTAATTTGGTTAAACCGGATGAAATGTTAATGGAGAACTATACTAAATGGGGCACCTGTAATGAATAAATTAATCAAGAAATAAATTATTTGAAACAGAAAAAGAATGATACGACACATTTAAAGCGATCCCACTCTACTATTTTAAACTCCTGTCAATTTTTATAAAATATAAATAAACATTAATAAAATGTATCTTAAAGTTTATTTGATTAGTTTTTTTCTCAGTTGATAAATGTTTTTAAGTATTGAAGTGGCCAATTGCTATTATTATTAGTCGCGGAGGGACTATTAGTTTTCATGATGCATTAATGGGTGATTATTGTCTGTTGTTTTGACTAAGTAGATGTTTCCCTTTTTCATGCATACAAATATGCGAAGATTTTTCGAAGTTAAGATGTTGTTTGTTTAAACATTCTAATTTAATATTATTTTTAACTATGCGATGATTGATCAGTTCTTTTCACATGTTATGGAAGCCCTCTGACTAATCAAGGCAAGGTTAATTATTGTGGGTTGCAAGGTTGATCCACCTACCAGCTTGCCGTGGTAAGTGGTTTTAAACGTGACAGGCAGTGTATGGAATGGCTATTGGCGATGCATACATTGAAACGTTAAGTGCATAACTTTGCTTTCCCACTGCATTTTACGAAGGCAACCGTGCATTAATCTGTTGTTTAGGAATTGCTCTGCTAATAAACCCTCAATTGTGCATCACATGGAATTAGCATCAGTTTGACTCTGCCCTAGTGTCAATGTGCATTGGGAGAATTAGCATATTGTGGAGAATACATTAATGTTGTTATGGCCATCAGTCCAGGGCTTGTGTACAGTGCCACTTGCCTAATACTTAACTAGCTTCTTAATTTCTGCGGAGCAAGTTGAGCCTCCAACAATCTCAACAGGACCACTTCTATCATGTAATTGATTTTTTTATCAACTATCAGTCTGTATTTCATTCAATTTCCAAGAACTTTATTTTTTGGTTTTCAATCTTGATTGGGATCATGTCTGCAGTAACAAGAATTAGAAGTCATATGGTTTATCTGAAAATCACAAACCCCAAATACCTAATAAATAATTTTGTTTTTTATCTTTCAATTTCTGTGGAGTTTTTTTTTTTTTTGGGCCAATTATAATCAGGGCCTGGACATGGGATATCTGGAAATTATAAATCCCAAATTCCTAAGAGATGGTTTAAAAAAAAATTCTGATCATAACTAGAAACCAGTATTTTGTTTTTGTTTTTGCTGAAATGTTATTGAGGGCTTGTGTGAGAAAGATGGACCACTTTTGTATTTGGTCTCCAAAGAATTCAATTTTAGGGCTGTTAGTTTTGAAGTAATAGGTCATTTTTGAGGAGCTAAATCATCTTTGGATCACAATGAATAAAATTTAGTTGAGTTTCAAGTATAAGGGACTTTGTTTTGGCATTTGGTTTTCGGACTATCATAACCAAAAAAGATCAGTTGATTACAATATTGGTAGCTTTCTTTGTTTTTATGACTGGTAATTATGACTGTGCCTTTTGTTTGGCACCTTTAATTTCGTAACTGTCTTGAATAACTCAAGCTAGTTTTCCATCCAATTAAATCAAAACAAATATATTATTAATTCATTTCAATTATACATGTTTCTTACAACATGCTCATTCCTATTGTCAGCTATCCAGGCCATTTTTCAGTATAACATTAGCAGGCATTTCTGATATGAGGCAGTCAACATACCCTCGCATTGGATCAGCCCTAACAGCAAGCAATATCGTCACTATCGGCACATGACTCCTCCAAACTGCAATGTGAAGGGTAGTTGGTCCACGTGTTTGTCGTATCAACATTTCTGCCATTCTTCTTTAATGCTAGCAATGCAAGCTCTAGGTTAGCAATTGATCCATCTCTTATAACAGACCATAAATGTTGGAGTTGAATGCTTGATGGTAGCCGACGGGCTGAAATTTGCTTTAACACAGCAGCACTAGTATGAGGAATTGAGCTGTCGATTTACTATATCAAAATAAGTTCAATACTCGCAAACCCTTAATCACTTCCTTCGTTAGAAACTTTGAAATTTACTGCTTTTCTAAGTATAAGCCAGCTAAAAGTGAACCATACAAAACTTGAACAAATTTTGAAAAAAAAAATTAACCATCCTTGAGAAGAAAATATGTTCATCTTGATGCATCAGTCAAGAAAGTGACAGTGTACCAGACCAAAATAACTGTTAAGTAATCATTGTCTTTCCTTGATAAAAACTTTCAGAAATAAGAATGGCCAAGGACTAAGAAATGATAAGTCCATATTCATCGATGTCTTCATTATGAAAACAAGACAATACCAAGAGCCATTTGCAAATTGTCAATGAACCACTATGAATAATTGTGTCACCACATGTTGACCATATTTTAGCACTAATAAAAGTCAAATGTTGCATTAATTAATATTACACCATGCAAATGTCTGTAGTCAAGCTATCCATTTATGCAGTGTAAGTTTGTTCTTCAGTTATGGGCTATGGTGCTAATTTCTACATTATGTCATTGCTGATGTCTACAAAATTCTGTCTTCAAATTTGTTTCTCTATATACTTGTGTCCAGAGCCTTATCTTGAAGATTGTATAGAGTTTTTGCATAAATTTAGGATTAAACTTTTTCAGTTTGGTGTAGAAGGACAGAAGGCAAGTTAAATTTACTATAGCCTATGCTTATCAAATGCATTTTGATGAATTAACAAATTATTATTATTACAAGAAAACCTTTGAACCTATGTACATAGGTTGTGCAATAAATTGATTTGATATATGGCTTATTATATTGGTGGTTGATTTGTGTCATGCAAAGTTCATTTTTAGCTAATATACTTGTTATTACATACCTCCATTAAAGCATGCAATAAGTCCATAGCTAAAGCCTCATCCCTTGTTGTTTTGTGATGTTATCTAGTTCAAATGTTGTTTCTTGTTTTTTGTTCTTCATGTTTGATAATGTGTGATATACATGTTGTTTTAGAGCTATTCAGACCATAACTCTTTCTTATTTGTTTTGTGTTGTTATCCAATCAAAGAATTATTATTCGTTTGCTATCCTTTACATTTTGCAATAATTTTAAAAAACTTGTATGTTTTCATTTGTGAGTTAGTCAAGCATTTGTATAGTCATCATTGTATTTTACATTCAATATATCAAACACATACAAAAGCATAGATTAGCCTGCTTATTTCTTCATTTCATTTCATTAGATCAAATTTGTCATTTGAAGTTGATAAAATGTGTATGCAATTAGTGTTTTCCATTATATTTTATCATTTGATTGGAAGTAAAGTAGTTCCTTTCAACTTAGTTCATTTGATTCATGATTTAAAATTTACTAATTCCAAACAAGCTACTCTTAGATTTGTTTTTAATTCATCCTTGAAAGTCTTTAATGACACCTTCATTGTGAGCGCAGTCCCGACACATTGGTGTTTTTTTTAGAGTAATCATTCCCAACCCCAAAATATAAACTAATATGTTTACTACATAATTTTTTTTATAACCCTTTCACCTCATCATTTCATTCCTCAACTTGATGCTTTCAATTGCCACCTAAAATCTGTTAATGAGTATTGGGCCCAAGATGTTCAACATCATAAACCCATGCAACTTAAATCAATTCAATGAGTCAATCAACCTTAGTTTTTTGATTTTACACTTTCTTTTGGCTATCTTGACCTAGCTTTAATAACTCAAGTGTTTAGAGAGGATATGTTTTTTTATTTGCGTAAAATAGACTTTAATAGATTCTAGCCTAATTGTTTCTTGAAGATAGTCATATTAAATCATCATAGTCTTCATATTTCTGACCTAAGAGTCACGCATATATGATTTTCACTCCTATTTTCATTTATAAAAGGTACAACAGAACTATGTCAATAACAACACCAATGAACGCAAATATATTAATGCTAAGTTGATGGATGGCATAGACAAAATTTATTTTTGTATTTAGAATATAAGCACAGTTCACATAACAATAGTAGCTATTGTACAGATTTGTTTCTGAATCTCTTGCTTCCCACAGGGACTTGGTGCTCTACACCCTTGTAGAAAAAAGTTGTGTTTTGAGATGATTATATAATATTTAGTACTTTTATTAAAATATATTAGTGGATTATATTTTTTATCATAAAAAGGATATATACATTTCTAATCTCATTTTAAAATATCTTAAGTTTGAGATCATTGATATTAATCAAAAAAATGTGTTTTAAAAATATCTTGAGTTTGGGATCATTGATATTAATAAAAAAAATGTGGTTTTAATTATATATATAAAGATGTAGTGAATATACCATTTTTTTTATTTTTAAAAATATTTTTTAATTATATTTTTTTGGATTATTTAATGGGACACACTATTCTTTTATTTTTTAAAATTATGAATATTAAATTTATATTTAAAATTATGTTAAGACAATTAAATAGATGTCAAAATGAAAATTGGTCATTTATATTGATATATTATATTATTATATTCAATCACCACTTTTTATTGTTATAATAAGTTATATTTATTGGTATAACTAATATACATATCTTAAATAAATTTAATATAATATTGAGTATCATATTTATCGACATTTTTAATACACGGCATGTGCACATGCATGTGCACGCACGCACGTGCGCGCGCGCACACACACACACACACACACACACACACACACACACACACACACACACACACACACACACACACACACACACACACACACACACACACACACACACACACACACACGTCTTTTACATAGATTATCTAAAATATGTATACTCTCGAGGTGGCATTTGGGGAGGACTTTATGGCTTATGGCCTGACAACCTTTTAGGGGGCATTGTGTTCTAGCCATCACCTTGGTCTGGAAGTTTGGGCTTCTTGATCTGAGGAGGCTTGGGATGACCCATGCAAGGATAATCCTTGATGTGGTGGTTTGAGATTGACATCAGAAATAAGGTTAAAATAACTATCAAAGTAGCTAACAAACCCTCTCAAGGGACTTTTTCGCTATTCCTTACCATCCCAATTCCTTCCAACACATAGTGTTTCTCTAGTTTCCTAGAATAGTATGATGCTCGTGACTAAGGTTCTCTCAACTAGTGCCTCTTTCTCTTGGTGGTGTCATAACCCACCTCAGGGGTGCAAACTCTCCTTGAGAGGAATATGAAGCCAAACACTACATCATTATGATTTGTATAAATTCACACCCTCACTAGCACAATAACTTTACAACATTGGTAGATTTTGAGGACAGATAGGGAGAGCTTCAGATGGATGAGCCTTCACTATCAATGTGTTATCATGGATTTTAGGGGTCTTATAGAGTCTACCCATAAATAATTTATATGTGTTGCTTATTATTTGATTGGTTTTTTAGATATTATCTATTTGTAGGAAGTTAAAGTGCATGAATTTCTCCTTTAGATGTCTTTGTGAATCATTTGAAATGATGCCACCTAAATCTATAATAATGCCACCTAGATCACCACCTTGCATGAGGCAAGATGTGGGAGTGAATGTATTTTAGTTTTCACAAAGGTTCCCCCAACATTATTACCACAAGTGAGGACCTATCACATCGAGAAGTCTAGATTATTCTTGACTTTAATATCCATCTATTTTGCATTATCAACATCTATGCACCCAATGATGGCCTTCATCACTCTATTTTTTTGTTATCTTCAGCAAATGAGCTACCTACTACGATGTGCATAGTGTGTGGAGATTTCAATATGATTGAACACCCCCATGACAAGGTTGGGTCCCTACCCATGCATTATTGAATGTAAGGCTTAGTATTATTTCAATAATAAATGGGGTTTGGTCGACCCACTCCTCTAGTTGTAGACATTTAACCCTATATCTTGGTTTGTGTGGTCCAACTACTAATCTAAGGATAAGTGAAAAATCAAATGGATAGACCACTTTATGTTGTCAGAGAAAAATCTTTTTTCCTTTCCCAACATTGATGGCCAACCTGTTAATGTCCATTCAGGTATTATTTTTTTAGACCACTTCCCTATTTCCTATGAAGTGGAATAGACCTTGAGTTAGTATAATATGCCACGTAATTATTTTATCCTTAATACTTTTATCCTAAGCCATGCTAGAATAATCTCTCATCAAAAAAATTTGAAACCTCACTATATAGCCCCATATGTCACCAGTTTGATTGATTGGTGAAATGAGGCCATTGTATACACCACCGCCTTCCTCTACCACCGTGAAAAACATGTTGCTTGGATCCAAAAATCATTCAAAAGAGGCCATGCTCATTGAGTTATAATGGTTCTATATTTCCCTCAAGACTGATTCTTTCAATGTGTAATTCCAATGGCTTACATTCTCTTTCAAACACCACATTAAGGTGGTAGACAACCATGTAGTCAGAGGCTCTCGGTTCTATACTCGGCTACACTAGCTAAAAATTGGTGATAAAGCCTCAAAGGATTTCTGTAAATCACTAAAATCCAAGCAAGCTTGCAAGAAAATCAAAGCCATTCAAGTGGCTCAATCCAAGCTTACCACTCAATCAAATATCTCCTCAACTTTCCTTGAACATTACAAGATGGTTTTTAAGCTCGGCCTTTCATAGTTAAATGATCCTGAAAACTTCTTAAATGCTTCAATGCGATGACTTACAAGCTCAAGCCAGTTTATCGATGGATTTGTGATACCCCACTCACCTTATAGGAGATCACATATGATCTAAATTACATGATCAATGATAAATCCCCTATTCTTGATGACTTCCCATGTGTATTTTACAATGCCACATAGGAATTTACTAGACTTCATTTATTGCAAGTCTATAAAGAAGCCTTATGAAATCAATCTCTTGGACCCATGATCAATCAAGGTAATATCAAATTCATTCCTAAATCTAGATATCTTGAGTTAATTACTAGTTGGAGGTTGATCAATATCTTGAGTTAATTACTAGTTGGAGGTTGATCAATATCTTGAGTTAATTACTAGTTGGAGGTTGATCACCTTTCTCAATGTTTCTTACAATATTCTTTTCAAAGCCCTCACCAACCACATTTGGCTCATCTTACCTGACATTGTTAGACCAAAGTAAAGAGGATTCATTAGAGGTTGTTATATTTTGGATAAACTTATTGCAGTCTAGGAAGGCATGTCTTAGGCTCATTCATCTCTTTAGAGAACATTTTTTTCTTAAATTATCTATGTTGAAAAATCATATGATAAGATTAAGTTGTAATTTATGCATGCCATGCTCAAGGCTCTTAGATTTGATCCCTACTTCATTTATGTAATTCATAATTTGCTTCATAATGCCTCAACTTGCCTCACTATTAATGGGCATAAAATTGAGGGGATTAAGCTCCACCGGTTTATTCACCATGGTTATCCCCTTGCTCTAACACATTATGTGTTATCCACTAAAGCCCTAGGTTATCTCCTAGCTTCTAGAGCTTCTCAAGGGTTTGTTCATGGCATTGTCTTTCCTAACCTCACCTCCAAGCTCATCAATTAGAAATTTGTATATAATACCTTCCTCACACTCAAAGAACAAGAGGCCACTTTTAATGAATCTATCCAATGCCTTAACACTTTCTATCTGGGTTTCAGCTCCAACCTATTATGGATGTAAACCTAGTATTTTCATCAAAGTATTATGCTTATGCCTGAATGGATTCACAAGTATAATTCAAAATAGATTTCTTGAGGGAAAATTCATGTTCTTTGGGATCCCCTTTGCTTTTGATATTTCATCAACTAAGCTTTCGCAGTATGTCCTTAACAGGATTGAAAACAAAATTGTATATTGGATCACTAAGCCCCTATCTCTAGCAAGTAAGTTTTAGATTTGCATCAAGATCCTGACTACTAAACATGTCTACTATTCATCCTATTGGGTTCCCTTTAAGGCCTCTTATGATACTTTAGCCAAGCTCTTCAGATATCTATGTTTGGCCAATTCTAATCAAGAACAAGGCTTTCACTGAGTGGCATGGGATATATGTTGCTTCCCTAGTGATAATGGGGGCATGGGCATCATTGATAACTATCAAAAAAACATGGCTCTATGTGCAAAGTGGGTTGTTAGAGCTATTGAGGGAAATGAACATTTTAAAATTCTTTTAAGACATTGTATCTTTGTGAGCTCTTCCTATGGTAAAACTAGTTGGTAGAATATTGGCTTCCAATTTCTTCTCATCACTACTATTCCTATCAAAATTATTGGCTCTTTTGTGGTTAAAAGCATATAGAAGGAATTTAAAGCAATTAAACCCCACTTGAAGTGGGTGGGGTATGTTTTTCACACTGAGTTGTCTTTTAATGACCATAGCTTATGGTGGTCTCCTATACTTCATGTTTCTTCCATTCCCTTGGTTGAATTACCTAGTATTAAAGCTCTATAAGTATTATGAAAAGGGATTCACACTATCTATGATTTGGTTACATCTAAATATTTGATTCCCTGACCTAAAATAAAAATTATGTTTTAGTTAAATAATGTAGACTTACCTTCTATTCTTCACATTTAGGAATTAATACCTGATGTTATGCTATATGAACTTGGCATGTAGCCTCCTAGGGCCTGGTGGAAAGACTAGAGGTGGAACTATGATATACACTTCAAAATCTAGTCTCCCAAGATTCTTTATTAGGTGATGAGTCTGTTCTCTCTAGATTTAGACAAGATCAATAGGTTTTGGGGCCTCTAGTCCTCTCCCAAGACTTAGCTTACCCATCTAGATCATGTGTGGTACCCCAGCCTAGATTCCAAGCTGGCTCATTTTTATGGTGTTTAATTTATCAAGGACTCCCCCTTGGTGAGAGACTAATCCACCTCCACATTATAAAACTCATTTTACAAATATTATTTATCTATATGAAGTTAAAGTGTCTCACTTTCTCCTTTAGCCATCTTTCTGAATCTTTTAGAATGATGCCACCAAGATCTAGAATGATGCCACCTGGATCACCACCTTGGATAAGGTGAGATGTGGCAGTGCTTGTATTTTAGTTGCCCCAAAGGTTTCTCCCAAAATTATTGCCACAAGTGAGGACCTATCACATTCATAAGTCTAGATTATTCTTGAATTTGATAGCCATCTATTTGGCATTATCAACATCTATGTACCTAATGATGGCCCTAATCACTCTATGTTTTAGAGTGATCTTTGGTAGATGGCCTACTACCATGTGGCTAGTGTGTGGAGATTTTAATGTGATTAAACACACCCAAGACAAGGTTAGGTCCCTCCCCATACATTGGTGAACATAATGCTTGGTATTATTTCAAGAATTAATGGGGTTTGGTTGACCCACTCCTTTAGTTGTAGACATTTAACCCCATATCTTGGTTTACATGGTCCAACTACCAATCTATGGATAAGAAAATACTCAAAAGGATAGACCACTTTATGTTGTTAAAGAAAATCTTTTTTTCTTTTCTATCATTGATCGCCAGCTTATCAATTTTCACTCAAGTATTATTTTGTTAAACCACTTCCCTATTTCCTACAAAGTGGAATGGACTTTGAGTCAGTATAATGTTCCATGTGATTATTTTATCCTCAATACTTATATCCTTAGTCATGCTATAATAATCTAACTCATCAAGCAGATATGGAACCTCACCCTATAGCTACATATGTCACTAGTTTGATTGGTTGGTGTAATGATGACATTATGCACACCACATCCTTCCTTCACCACCATGACAAACATGTTACCTAGATCCAAAATCACTCAAAAGAGGCCATGCTCAATGAGTTACAATGGATCTTTGTCTCCCTTAACACTGATCCTTTCAACATGTAATTACAATGGCTTGTACCCTCTCTCAAACACTACCTTAAGGTGGTGGACATTCATGTGGCTAGAGGTGCTCAACTCTGCACTTGGTTATACTAGCTAAAAATTGGTGACAAAGCCTCAAAGGATTTATTTAAATCACTGAAATCCAATCAATATCATGATAAAATAAAAACCATTTAAGTGGCTCAATCCCAACTTACTTCTTAGTTTGATATCTCCTTGTCTTTCCTTGAACATCACAAGCTAGTTTTTTAAGCTCAACCGTTCATAGTTGAACTATCCTAGGAACTTCAAAAATGACTCGATGTGGTGGATTGCAAGATCAAGAAAGTTAATTGATGGATTTGTGATGCTTTAATCACCTTTAAAAAGATCATATAAGCTCTATATTACATGATTAATGATAAATTCCCCAGCCTTGATTTCTTCCCATGTGAATTTTATAATGCCACATGGGAGTTTATGAGACGTAACTTACTGTAAGTACATAAAGAAGCCTTATGAAATAAATCTATTGGACCCATGATTAATCAAGGTAATATCAAACTCATTCCTAAATTTGGATATCTTGAGTTGCTTACTAGTTAGAGGCTAATAACTATGCTCAATGTTTCTTACAATATTCTTGTTAAATACCTCCCCAACCACATTTGGCTCATCTTACCTGCCATTGTTAGACCAGAGCAAAGAGGATTCATTAGAGGCTATTATATTTTAGACAATATTATTGTGATCTAGGAAGGCATGTCTTGGGCTCATTCATCTCTCAAGAGAACATTTTTTCTTAAATTATCTAAGTTAAAAAATCTTAGGATAAGATTGAGTGGTAATTTATGCATGCCATACTCATGGCTCTCAACTTTGGTCCCTACTTTATTTATGTAGTGTAGACTTTGATTCATAATGCATCAGTGTGCCTCACTATTAATGGGCATAAAATCAAGGGGATTGAGATCCAACAATCTATTCCCCAAGGTTGCCCATTGTTGAAGACCTAAGTTATCTCCTAGATTTTGGAACTTCTCAAGGGATTGTTCATGGCATTGTATTGCTTAATCTCACCTCCCAGCTCATTAATGAAAACTTTTTATATGACACCTTCCTCACACTCAAAGAACAAGAGGCCACTTTTAATGAAGCTATCCAATACATTAAAACTTTTTGACTGGCTTTTAGCTCTAGCCTACAATGGATGAAAACCTAGTATTTTCATCAAAGTATGATGCATATACCTGAATGGATTCACAAGTATAACTAGAAATAGATTTTTTGGGGGGAAATTCAAGTTCTTTGGCATCCCTTTTACTTTCAATAGTTCACTGGCTGAGCTTTGGTAGTATGTGTTAGGCCCATAATTCATTAAATTATGGATCCATGCCGACTCGATTGACATCTTGGTGTGAGGTAATCACTTGGCATGATTGATATTTTGGTATCTTGGTACTAGTTAGAAGAACCAATGCAGATCTTGTGATAGTTGGCAGGTAGTTAACTATCACCTTAATCTTTAGGGCATCCTCTATGAGTGGAAACATGTGGTAATCATAGTGTGAATGGCACAAAGTGATGGAGTCAGTGGAAAAGAGATGCTCCTATGTGCTATAAAAAAATCTTGAAACAATAAGGCAAAGATGTGATTTTAATGCAGTGAAGCTGTGAAAAAAAGTTTTGCATATAATAACTACCAGTAGTGTTATGAATATCATGGACACCACTAAAACTCCTACTATTTATGCCCAAGCTCACATGTGATCCTCTAAGTAGTTAAATAGTTTAAGCAAAGTGTTACTCTATTTAAATTATCATGTACTCTATTTATTTAGACTTTATTTAATGAAGATGAATATTTCTCCAAATTGAGTTCCACCTAGTTTATGTGTTTGTGATAATGGTATATAATTATGAATGTAATGTTGTAAGTTGAATTAAGTTATGTTAAGTAATGTGTATTCAAGATTTTGATTTATGGCATTAATGGTTTCTCTATGTTAAGTGATGATGTCAATATACTCTATGAAATAACCTAAGTGTAAGGAGAGTCTTACACCCAAGCTTTGATACCCTTGCTAAGAAGTGCTAGCCAAAACATGGACACTTGATCTAAAACATTCCCTTGACTCCTCAAAATCCCTGAATGATGCTAAGCTTATTAAAATAAAGTCTTATGCCCTTGAGACTATAGAACCAAACTGGTATAGGCTTTCACCCCTATGAGTAGAACTAGTCACCGAAAATAGGCTTGTACCTATAGACCATCAGGCTTAGCCTAGACTAGGCTTACGCCAATGAATCTACCAAAAGCCTATGTTAAAAAGAACAAGTCTTGCAAGTGAAATTTTGTGTCATGGCACAACTAGCCCAATGTAAGCCCTATTTATTTCTATGTTATGTTTTGGGTGAGTACATAAGGTTTGTACCTTATTTTAATTGATGTCAGCATAGTCGAGTGATAAATGTTGAGCACTACGAGAATATACTACTTTTTCACTTAGTTATAATGAGTCCAAAACTAAATTGGACAACTAAATGAGTGCCTAACTTGATGAATTGATCCCCTTTTCTACAAAATTTTGGTTCCATTTCCAAGACTCATTTTGAATTTTATTACTATAATGGTGTAATAGAACAATGTTCCAACTCTCCCTTGAGAACATCGAGTACTAGTTATAATGGGTGGAAGATAGATTTATGTGGAAGCATCCAACCTATAGAGGACACAAGTTAAGAAAGTGGGTTTAGAACAACCTATTTGATGTTATGTATGAGGTCTTTTTCTATAAATTGACTAACCATGTGTATGAATGGTTGGTTCCCTATGCGACCCATAAAAGATGAATATATGGAAAATTCTTTGAGTGGATGAAAGAGAAATTAGAGAGATGTGAGACTCTAGATGTCACTTGGATGAGAGTAGTAGATAAATGGTGGTAAGGAGTGTTGAATAGTTACATGTTTGAGTTCATTGTTTTCAGAAACTCCTACCCTAAGGAAGAAAAGTATAAGTTTTTTCACAAACCTAGAGGCACATTTGTGAAAGTTTTTGGTGTATAACTCAAGAAAATAATGGTGGATTATGGATTTGAAACCTTAATAATGAATGGCTAAAGTCCTTTCACATATGAGAAGCATAAGGGGTAGAAGGGGATGTGTAGGTGAAGTGCAATAGAAGGGGACAAGTATATTGACACCTAAGAACTTAGGAGATATACTTATAACAAGAGAAAGTGTAGGTTGATGGAAGATATAAAACCTAGAAGTGATAAGAGATCATATAGTGAGTTGGAAGGGCATGGGGAAATATCTCTTGAATTTCAGCAGTGCAAGGAAGAGAAAAATAGTGAAGTGATAGAATGAGCTCAATAATTAACGGGTGTGGAATGCATTTATTTCCTATAGAATTTGATAATTGAATATTTTATAGATGTACCTACCCCATTTGAACTTGTGTTACAATCTCATACACTAGATCCCCTATGTGAATAAAAAAGAGTGATAATTGACTATGTTGTCAACATAGACTTTGGACATTTTGTAGATTTGGAATATAATTTTGTGATTGAGCAAGTTATTATTTGCAATGATTTGAGTGAGAGTACTTATAGACCATTGGTAACTAGCTTACTAAAATATAACATGATCACAATCATACCATCTCAGCCACTGTCAGCTACGCAAACTAGGCAATAGCCTATAGTAAGTGGCCAAGTACTATAAGTCATTAGTACAGTGCCATCAACCTCTTTAGTCCCAATATTAATAATGGTTCCAATTCCTAACCTAGTGGTTGGAGGTATTGGAGGGTCTTCATCCACACTTACACTAGGGGGACACGTACCTTAGATGTCAACTACATGCCCATAGTAAATATGCTATGAAATGGCCATGCACTTACCAAAATACTACAATGTGGAGAATACTATAAAACATGTCCTAAAATGTGAAATATAATGGTGCATATGGGGCATAACCTAATTTGAGTGCAAGTTAACCTAGTTCATGACAACTCTATTAGATCGCACCCATAATTAGTATAGGAAATTTTATCCTAACTAGGCTATGGTTGATTACAACACCTTAAAAGAAGCATTCCTAAAGGAATTAGACATATCAAATATTGAACAATAGAGTATTACCACACTCAAGGAGATTAACCAAGGACTCTCAAAGAGCATGTGCCTATATGATGCAAGATTCAAGACTCTCCTTTACAAACTTCCTTATGACATTCACCCCTCCCAACATGCATAATGGTTCATTGGAGGGTTTCTAGTGTCGTTCAAAAGAATTCTCTCCATGAAGATATTCATAGATCCTATCAAAACACTTGAATCTATGCTTAGAGGTGAGATAGTTGGAAGCATTGATGCTAGTATCAACCTATTCATGGAATTACACATGGCATCCCAACTCTAAAAACCTACCACTAGTTCATCGTAATATGCTCGAAGCAGGTTATGGTGCATTGATTACAATGTAGAAGACCATAATAGGAATAAATACCCTTAAATTAATGTGTACATATTGATTCTAAGCTATGAAGTCTACAGAGAGGCATGTGATATCCATAACTAACCATTATTTCAATGTAATAACTAGGATAGCATAACCATTTATTATCAATTATACGATGCCTACACCCATATAATGGTTGATTTCCACGTGATTGATGAGATGTATGAGAACATGGAGAGAGGTACGAGGAATGCCATTATAGTAGTTAGAGGGTAGGCCAACCAAGGAAATGAAGGCTATGGCTAGTAAAATATGGGCTATGGGATGCAACAAGGCATTAGAGGGTGAGGTGGCGGATGTGGTGGTGAAAGGTTCCCACCCCACTCATGTTACAAGTGTGGCTTGATGAAGCACTATCAGCACAACTACCCTACACATCCAATGTATGGGTATTGTCAAGGAACCCTTAAGGTTAATTAATACATTGACTTGTACCAAAATTTGACCCAAGGTAGGCTTGGTGAAAATAAGGGTGCAAGAATGATCAAACACAAGTCAAAATCAAAGAAGTGGGCTCTAAAGGCACAACCCACCAATATAGAGATAGTCAAGGTATAAGAAACTACGCATAGTAGATTCCCCACTCAATCACCAGTTGTGCCAATATAATAATTATGCCTAAAATATGGGGAATAAAGCCACACTGAGTGCATCATTTAGCCTAAACCTAAATTTGTGCCTTACCCAGACACTATTTGCCAGAAAGATGTATTACAGTAGGCTATGATTGTTATCCAAAACCTAAAAGGAGACATCCAAATATAATAAGATATAGAGGTGTAGGTTTCTAACTCTCATAAGAAGAAAGATAGAAATGAGGTTAAGATACAAGAGCTAATAGAGATCCTAGACTCCTAAAAATGGAAGAAATGTTTCCCCTATTGAAAAACTTGCTCTTAGAGAATGCAAGGCAAAAGCTAGTTGAAGTCAATGCACCACACATGCAAATGGTATGAGAAGTTAGGCATACATAGAGAAAATTAAAATAAATATCTCCTTGTGAATGCCACCATTGATGGATGGTTTGTATCTAAGGTCCTTGTAGACACAGGTGATGAGGTCAATATTTTGACTAGGAATCTATGGGAAAAGATAGGTAGGCTATCCTTGAGACCTTCTCCTCATGTGTTTTTCATGGCCAATAAGACCTAAGAATAATTGATCATAACTATTATGAGAACCATTTTAGATATCATGAGAAATAAGTTTCATGCTGACTTCAAGGTGATCAAGTTGGCATAGCAAGACAATTATCCAGTGCTTTTGGGAAGGCCATGGTGCTATGTGAATAATGTAGACATGCATTTTAAAAGGCACTACATGACCTGTAAAAATCACATAGAGAGGGTATTTTTCCCCCTCTCAAGTGACCAAGTACCCCCCAATGTAGAGACTGTCAACCTAGAGGATGCCATCAACCACATATACAACATCATGGTGCAAGGCATCGAGAATCTCAACCCCAATGACCAAAGATTGCTTTCTTAGGAAGATGGACAATCAACCTTAGAAACCACTAATGTTTCTTATGGCTGATGAGTTGAATAAGTTTACAATAACACTGGTCAGAGGTGTTGCTTAGTGTGCATGAAGGTGATGAAACCTATGATGACCGATTGGGTTCAAATTGATCACACTCCAAAAAGATGGGTCCCTTGCACCATAAAAAATGGAGAGAGTGTTTCACCTAAGCAAAGTTAAAATTGTAGTGCTACCAAGATATAAGAGGAGAAATCTTGTGAAATAATATGTTCATGATCTCTAATCATACATCCCAAAAGTAGATAAAATAGGTGTACTAGTGTATACATTAAGGAGCACTATCGCTCATTGGTAGGCAATGTAAAGGCCTAACTTGTCAACTTGGCAAGATGTGAAAACATCCATCTACACTATATTCAATAAAAGTAATGAGGACTTGGATATCTCTACCTAATCTAATGAATCTAACCCTATAGTTCATGTATGCTTGTGTGAATAAAATTGGACTATCTATGGTGAGAATACCCTAAGGAACATATGGGTACACACCTTCTATAGGACCTTGAAGACATGGGCATGATCATGGTATGTCGTCAATGAGATGCACCATGAGATGGCCAATTGGGATTCACTTAAGGAGTGGTTCATTCACACCTTCTCCTTTTCTTCATATAACATGGAATTGATCAAGCCACTATAACTAGTTCATAGGGTAGTGTTTGAGGACACTAGAATCCTAGAGGACCACCTCAAAGACATGTTCAGAGAAAAGGGGTTAATGTTCCTAACATTTTTTGAAGAAAAATTGATAAATTTTTATTTAATTAAATAGGAGGATGAAAAATGGAAGGCACACAACTGGACAAACCTAATAGGCAAAAGGAAGCTTGTGCACCAAGTTGAAGATAGTGCTCTAGAGGAAGAAGACCCTACCCACCTTTGCATATAAATAATTAAGGATAGCAAGAAAGTTGAGGATTCAAATTAGGAGAGGAATGACCCCTACCAAACCACTCAAAAATACCAAGGTAGACATCGACTAAGAAGGGGAACCATCTAGGCACATATTGGTCTGACGCATAGCTACCACAAATTATGGATCTCCTAAAGGAGTTTCAATACTTGTTCCCTCAAAATTACTAAGAAATGAAGGACACCTACCCATCCCTTGGGAAGATGAGTATAAATTTAGTTGATGTTGCAATACCTATCAAGAAGCTCCCCTATAGAATGAACCCCAATCTCTGTGCCAAAGTCAAAATGGAGATTGATGGTATGTTATCCATAGGCATCATCTACCATGTGAAATAATATGAGTGTATGTGCCCCATAGTTATTATCATCAATAAATATGGGTGAATTTATATTTGTGTTGATTATAGATTATGGAATTCTGCCTATGTCACTGACCCTTTCCCAACTTTGATCACAGATAAAGTTTTGGATGGTATCACAGGCTGTGAAATATACTCTTTCACTTATGGGTTCTAGGATACCATCAAATCCAAATTGAGGAGGAGGACAAGCCTAAAACAACCTTTATGATAGAATAGGGTTGTTTCACATACAATGTGATGCCATTTGGACTCAAGAATGTACCATCCTTATTCTCTAGAGTGGTGATCACCACATTTAAATATCTCACTTACAAGTTCCTCCAAGTATATTTAGATGATTGGACTATTTATGGGCTTGTAAAAGAATACTATGAGAACTTTTACCTCATGTTTGAGAGATGCAGATGGTTACAAATATCCTTGAACCTCAATAAGTGTATCTTTGCCACACTATTTAGGACCTTTCTCAGCGCATCATTTGTAAATATGGTCTGCTTTTCGATCCCATGAAGATTGTAATTATATTACATCTCTAGACCCCATCAATGCGAAAAGGAAATCACACATTTCTTATCCATTATGGATACTATATAAATTTTATAAGGTTATATGTAAATATTGCAGTACCACTAGAGGAGATCTTACACAAGGATGGCCCATTCTATTGGGGTGCAGTGCAAGAAGATTCCGATGAAACTCTGAAGCTTAAATTAGCTAGCATGGAAAATCTATAATTTCCAAACTAGATGACTCCTTTCCATGTCCATTTCAATCCATTTGGATATGTAATTAGCATCATTCTAGTACAAACTAGGGAAGTTAAAATGGATCGTCCATCTCCTTCACAAGTAATAAATTGACCCAAGCATAGTAGAACTATACAACAACTGATTGTAAAGTGCTTTTCATGGTCTATTCCCTATATACATTTAGGTAATACTTATTGGCAACCCCATCATCTTCTTCATTGATCATGAGCCACTTAAGTACCTTGTGAATAAGCCCATTTTCCATGGGTACATTTTTATATAGATAGTTTTATTCCAATAATTCTAATTCTCATTTATCCTGAAGCTTGGAAAATATAACTTAGGCCTAGACCATTTATCCTGTATCAAATCTTGTGATTCGGTAGTTCCTATTAAAGATGACATGCCAGACATTCAACTCTACAGAGTCTAACACATCCCTAAAGACTTGGTGAATATCATTAATTTTCTAATATTTGGGTCTACACTCTAGACTATGACAACCAAAAAGAATAAATAACTCATAGTTTATGCTATCCCTTTTCAACTTATTAGTGAGGAACCATACAAATTGAGCCAAGATGATGTCTTATGCTAATGTGTTTTAAAAAACAAAAGAGACTCTATTTTATGAGAAATGAACAAAGGGATAGCATGAGGCCATTACATTGGAAATTATATAGTGTTCAAACTTATATAATTAGGATTTTGGTGGCCAAATCTATTCCAGGATGCAAAGGAGTGCACCAAGGCATGTGACATCTTCCAACACATAGGAAAGCCAAATCACCAAGATGAGATGTTGCTCATCCCCATTCTTACTTAAGCACCATTTTAAAAATGGGCCATTGATTTTTTTGGTCCAATTACTCTAATTTTAGGGAATATAGAGGCATGATATATTTTGGCATCCATATATTACTTCACCAAGTGGGTTGAGGCTATACCAACCAAAACCTACACATCTACCTTCACAACAAGGTTCATATGGGAGACCATTATTATTCACTATGCGTACCCACTTAGTTTGACTAGAAATAGAGGCATGTACTTCATTAATGAGACCATGTAAATCCTATTGATAGAATATATATGGTGGTACACCATAATACAACCCCTTATCATCCTCAAAAAAATGGCACAATTGAGGTGTTCAACAAGATATTGGGAATGTGCCTCACAAAGATATGTGATGTTGGTCATAAACATTGGGATGATTGAGTGTCAGCAATGATATGGGCCTATTGCATGACTTATAAGCACCTAAATAAGGCTACACCATTCTAGCTAGTGTTTCACATAGAGTTAGTTTTACCAATTAAATTCATCGTACCCTTATTGTGCAATTTACTTATTGGTTGACTGGATGACCAAGAATGTTTGAGTGCATGACTCAAATACTTGGAGCACTTGGATGAGATATGCACCCAAGAAATATGGAATAAAAAAATAGATAAGGCACACCATATTTTATATCATGAAAAGCATATTAAGCATAAGATACTTACTAAAGGAGCATTAATCTTTCTCCATGATTCCAAGTACCTTAATCACCCCAGGAAGTTGAATATCAGGTGGATGGGCCCTTATGTCATTCATAACATATTAAATACTAACACATGAAATCTATGCACATTGATGGGTGATATGTTTCCTAGGCATTTCAATAGCAATTGACTAAAGCCTTATAAGTAATAGGATGGCACTTGCACATTCAGAACATTGACTTCCTAATCACAAGTTGGTTGTGTTGTGTTAACCAAAATAAAGTTTGGTGCAACACAAATGTTTCCTTATGTTTTATGTTATTTTTGATGAATGGATAAATTAGGCATTTCAATCTCATAGGTGAACTATTCTATTACTCCCATACATAACTCCAACTAGGTGAGTCGAGCACAGGTGCTTGCTAAGTACCTAAGGCCAAACACCTATGTTCTGTGGCATGAGGAGTTTGCCATATTTTGAAAAATTTGAGTACCAAGTGACAAAGGGAGGTGAACAAGATGATAGTTTGTAAGAGAAAAAAAGGAAGTGTATAATATTCTAAGTGTGAAAAGAAACCTAGTGAATGAAGCACTGTAGGACCAGTGCAAGAATTTATATAGGGTAGGGCAGGCCAAGTAATAGATGAAAGAGTAAAAATTGACCAAGGAATGGAAGTGTGATGGAAACGAATCATAGTAATAAGAGAAGATTGAACTAAGGAGGATTAATCACATGCATGTGAGGTGATGTTCCTAGGTTTCCATAATAAGGGTGAAGGTCATGCCAAAGTGAATGAAGTACAAGAGGAAGATCATCAAGACAAGCTAGAATCCACCCAATGATAGGTAGGAAGTGACTGTTTCAATCACTGGTCACTTCACCAAAAATACCATTAAGATAGTTTAATATGGTGATGGTGAAGACATAAATATCCACATTAAATGTGAATGTGGTGGCATATTTTCATGATTTTCATGGATTCTAGTGGATTTCAAGAAATCCATGCACTATCATGCCATTAATCACCTGTAATTAAGATGGTAGCTAAAATCAAGGTATAAAGGAGTGAATAGTCAATTGTAGTAGGTTACAGACATTATGAAAATTTTAATGTAAAACCAGAGCTAAACTAGATCTAATGCAAGGAAATGCTACCAAATTGAAACACTAAGCACCTATAGCCACCAAATAAGAATTATTTCAAAGATAAATAAATTACATTATGTGTGAGATTGGAATAAAGGAGTGTGGGGAAATAGTTATGAGAGAAAATGACAAAGGCAATATTAAATGATGCCAAGGCCACCATTAATGGTGAACAAAGCTTGAGATTCAAATTCTTAGTCATAGGCCTCATGACTGTGAGGAAGCACCAAGAAACATTATAGGCTTTGGCAAGAACAATAGACCACACTTCAACACTAGCTAGTTCAGAATGGGAAAGAAATGAATTATTTTTGGTCTACCATAGGCATATAAGGAGGCAAAAAGGGCATGGAAGATAGAAGAGATAGACACTATGATGAATAAGGTATAATTGATGAAGGGGTTAGCATCACTAAGGTTGACCCTGAGGTGTTCACCAAGATGTCACACATAGAAATGTAGTTTCCCATTGAGGTCTTAATAGGGGAGACTTGGGTGTCTTTCACACATACCTTCAAGTTGAAACAATACAACCATCACACATCGAGCAATGCATAAGAGCTCAACCAAGACTGGGTGGTTGACATGGGAGTAAATATGAAGGCAGGCATGGCATTGTTTGATGTCTCCATCCAAGACAAGCTTGTTACCACTGATGTAACCCAGTTATATGAGTTTTCGTGTTTTGGAAAGACAAAATAACTTGTGTAATTCCTCCTATCCCATGTCCATGGAGATCACTTCTACTTCACATGGGTGCATGAGGATATTGATAAGCCTCATTAGAAGAATCACTAAGTTTCCAAGCTTAGGCATAAACATCCTCTTGATGATGGAGGATGATGCAAAGGTGGAGAGGGTTGTGAGAATGCTTGGTTATTACAAGGTAGGTTTCACATTCTTAATCAAAGATATAAAATACCCTGGCATGAGAGTATAGATGCACCTCGTGAGTTATAACCTTTGCCTTAGTGGAAGATGGATAGGTACCAACAAGACCTACTTGTGGATCACCCACTATATGGTGCGAGGGGCCAAATTTGACATTGCCAAATTCAATGCTAAAGATATGCTAAAGAATATATTGGAGTGTCAAAAGGCATGAGAGATATTTAGGTGGGGGTCGATGTTGATATTGATAATAATGGATATTGGTGTGTTTGATGATGATTATGACAATATTTGGGTCTTCTCATCACACAAAGACTCCCTGATACTAAAGTACTAGGACTTCACCTACCCACCCTCCTCCTAGAAATATAAGACACGATTAATATGATGGTACACTAAGAACATTGAGTCATTGGGGATAGAATGTCACATCCTATATAAGCTCCCCCAATATGTGTTTAGAATGGTGACCTTCACCATCATGTAACATTTTTTTATAGTGCATCCAGCACTCATAGATGGAAACCTATTCGACTAGCTCAAACTCCCTTACGTATTTTTTTTAAAATATTTCAAGGAGGTGCTAAGGAGGATTCTCAATACACAATGGCTAGACATCTTAGTAAAGGCTATGGATTTGGAAAGGAGAGGTTGAGGAGCTAGTATGTGCACCTAGTAGAGAAGGCCACAAAGGATGAGGAAGATGACTCTAACCACACAAACCTCCATCCCCTCTAAAGGGAAGTCATAGACATGTACATCTTCATGTTGTAATATGAAATGAAGCCATGAAATAAGGGTGAAGACCATGGAAAAGATGATGATCTCCCCCTCTAGATTGGCAATGAAGGAAAGCCAACACTAAAGAAACTGTAGAAGTCCCCCCAAAATAAATGGAGAGAGACACTCAAATAAATTTAGGATCACATCAGATTGAGGGTCAACTCCAGCAAAGAAGCAACTCCTTCAACTCCAAAGAAGAACCATGTGATATTTGTGCTAGAGACCGATTCCTCTAGTAAGAAGCGCAAAAAAAAAAAAAAAAAAAGTCCAAGGGACCCATTATGCTCCCAACAATAACCCTAATAGAAATGGAGGTGGAAAAATCCTAGACACAAGGAAGGGAGGAAGAGACAGAGGAAGAGGTAAAAGAAGGAACAAAAGTATACATTGTAAAATAAGAATAAATGAGATAGGATCCCAACACCAAGGATTTTGATAAGGCCTTCCATGGTAGCACTACCACCATGCTTGAAGAGATAAATAAGCTTACTAGTGCCTCATCCGAAGATCCCTCCACATAACCTCCACAAAATAAGGAGGAAAAGAGAAGGTTATGGAAGAAAATGGGCCACAATGAGGAAGAAATTGAGATGGTGTTGGTGTTGGAGAAGAAGAGGAAGGCTATGAAAGAAACTAACATGACCTAGGAAGATATTGAAAAAGTTAAGGCTGAGGAGGAGAAGGCCAAGGAAGATAAAGTTATGAGAAAGAAGAAGATGAAGAAGGTTCTCATAAGCACAGAACCAACCCTTGAGAATGTAAATAAGGTACCTAGTTCCCCAACTAGGATAACAAATAAAGATGTATAATAGGTGTGCCCAAGTAGTGAATGGGTACTTGAAGAAAAGGAAGGTGGTATTGTTGCCTTAGAAAAACAAAAAATTGAGAGTGCTGAAGAACCCTAGTAGAAACATAAATAAGGTGATGCTAGCATCGAGGAAATGAACTTCGAGGTAAGTGTTGATAAACCCCAGGAAGAAGAAATGGACAAGGGGAAAATTTTGAGGAAGAACCCCTGGTAGAAAAAGAAGATGAGTCCTTAAAGGAAAGCATTAAAGAAAGTGGTAGTGCCAATGAGAGGAAGAAGAGCAAACAGAGTTGGACCTCACCAAGAAAGAAGGCTCAGAGTTGAGCATAAGGGAAAAAGTGTAGATGGGGTGGATGGAGGATGATATTTATATGATTGAATACATGTCCCCCAACTTTTCCATAGATAGGATGTGCAAATAGCTTGCATTTACATTTTATAGCTACATGGCTGAACCTCACTTTGAGGTGCCCCAACATGTGATATTGGGTACAGATGAACTTTAAGAAGGGCATGACTCCCTCATCATAAATCCATGTTCCATGAACCTAGTCTAGTTTGTGAATTCACTTATTCATATGGTTGCTGAAGTTACACAAAAGAACATTATCAATGATGGTAGAGCAAAGAAGTGGAAGAAACTTTGTAAGGATTCAAAAGATGAAGCACAATCCATGAAGTTCAAACTGCAGTAGCTATGTGAGTATATAGAGATAGAAAAACCATCTCTTTTGGTTGATATTAATACATTTAACCTCTCTAAGGTTGATAAATTATGTGTACTAGTGGTGCAGATGCTCCCAAGGATGAAACTAGATCCAACACTAGAAGAAGAAGAAGACCCATGCACCAAACTACTAAAAGAGCTAGCTGCCAAACTTGAAGAGGTAGAGGACCTCTTTATAAAGCTACAAGAAGGCATAGATGTAATTTATTCCATCTTCATTAACTTTTCCAATGAAACATCAATCATATGTGTGCACCTCAAATAAGCAAAGGGGGAGAAGGAGGAGATTTTGACATAGGTTTACTCTACAAGCAGGGCAAAGCTTGAAAATATAATGGGTAAGGTCAATGCACTGAGCACATAGATAAAGGATTAGGTGTAGAACCTAGAAGCACTCTTCCACACCTTGAAAACTAAGTCCTATGAACAAGGAGCAATCCTTGACAAAGGAGTGTTAAAATCTAAGGCAAAACTTGAGGCCTTTAGAAAAGAACTAGAGAAGACAGATGTGATCATGCTTAGTGTCACTTCAATGGAAATAGATAGTGCTATTGAGGAAATCAATATTGCTATCAATTGATTTAAGGACTTCAGTGGTAAACTTAAGGAGAGCATGCCTAAATTCTACACACTAAAGGCTTTGGTAGCCTAGTTTGAGGGTGGACTAGTAATTTTGTATGGGGTAATATTAAGCCCCTAATTCATTTAAGTATGGATCTATGCCAATTCAAAAGACATCATGGAATAAGTCAATCACTCGGCATGATTTTTATTTTGATATCTTAGCACTAGTTAGAGGAACCAATACAGATCTTATGACATCTAACAGGTAGTTAACTAGTGTCTGGATCTTTAGGGCATTCTATATGACTGGTAATACATGCAAACCATAGCGTGAATGACACAATGTGATAGATCTGATGGAATGATCGATAAAGGATCCATCTTGACACTTGGTATGCACCCTCCAACCTGGAAAAGATATGCTCTTATGTGCTATAAAATCAAGCTCAAACCAATAAGGTAGAGACATGATTTGAATGCAACAAAGCTCTAAAGAAATGGTTTTGCTTATAATGGCCACTAGTAGTGTTATGAATAACATGTTTGCCACTAAGGCTCCTAATGTATATGCCTAATTTTGCTTATGAGCCTCTAGGTAGTTAAATATTTTAATCAAAGTGTTACTCTGTTTCAATTATCATATACTCTATTTATTTGAACTTTGTTTAATGAAGATGAATGTTACTCCAAATTGAGTTCAACCTAGTTTATGTATTTGTGATAATGGTATATAATTATGAATGTAATGTTGTAAGTTCACTTCAATTATGTTTAGTAATGTGTATTCAATCTTTTGGTTTATGGTGTTCATGGTGTTTTTGTGCTAAGTGATGATGTCAGCATACTTTGTGAAATAGCCTAAGTGTAAAGAGAGTCTTGCACCCAAGATTTTATAGCTTTTCTAAGAAGCACTAACCAAAATATGAAAACTTGATCTAAAGCATTCCATTGAATTCTCAAGTGATTGAATGATGCTAAGCTTAGTAAAACAAAATCATGCACATTTGAGACTATAGAACCAACCCAATATAGGCTTGCACCAATGAATCTACCAAAATCCTATGTTGAAAGGACCAAGCCCTACTAGCCCAATACAATCCCTAGTTCTTTCTTTGTTGTGCTTTGAGTGAGTGCATAAGGATTGCACTTTATGTGAATTGATGCTAGCACAGTTGAGTGATAAATGTTGAGCATTACGGGAATATACTACATTTTTGCCTAGTTGTAATGATTTTAGAACTGACTCGGATAACTGAATGAGTGCCTAAATTGATGAATTGATCCCCTTTTCTACAATAGTATGTCCTCAATAGGATTGAAAATAAAATTGTATATTGGATCATTAAACCCCTATCTCTAGTAGGCAAGTTCTATATTTGTACCAAGATCTTGACTACTACACATGTCAATTATTCATCCTATTGGGTAGCCTCTAAGGCCTCTTATGATACTCTGGCTAAGCTATTTGGATATTTATGTTTGGATAAATCTAATCAAGCCCAAGGTTTTCATCGAGTGCCATGGGATATTTGTTGCCTCCCTGGTGATAATGTTGTCATGGGCATCATTGACTCCTATCAAAAACATGGATCTGTGTGCAAAGTGGGTTGTTCAAGATATTGATGGAAATGAATATTTTAAAATTCTTCTAAGACATTATATCTTTGCATGCTCTCCCTATGGTAAAACTAGTTGGTAGAATAATTACTTCTAATTCCTTCTCATCACTACTATTCCTGTCAAGATTTTTGGCTCTTTTATGGTCAAAAGGGATATAGAAGGCTTTTAAAGGACTTAAACCCCACTTGAAGTGGGTGTGGTATGGTTTTCACACTAGGTTATCTTTTAATGACCATAGTTTATGGTGGTCTCCTATACTTCATATTTCTTCCATTCCCTTGGTTGAATTACCTAGTATTAAATCTCTATGATTATTATAAAAAGGATTGACACTATCCATGATTTGGTTACCTCCAGAGATTGGATTCCCTAGCCTAAACTACAAATCAAGTTTCATTTAAATAATTTAGACTTACCTTATATTCTTCACATTTATGAATTGCTACCTGATGTTATGCCACATGAACTTGGCATGTAGACTCCTAAGGCCTAGTGGAAAGACTAGAGGTGAAACTATGATATGCACTTTAAAATATAGTCTCCTAGGCTTTTGTATCAGGTGATGAGTATGTTCTCTCTATATTTAGAAAATATCAATAGGTGTTGGGGCCTCCAGTAATCTCCCAAGACTTTTCTTACCTATCTAGATTATGTGTGGCACCCCAGCTTGGATCTCAAGCTAGCTCATTTTTTATGGCATTTAATTTATCAAGGATTCCCCCTCAGTGAGATACTGATCCACCGTCACATTCCATAGCCCTTCTATCTAGCTTGCAAGCATCCAAAATCCCCTAAACATTTGCTTTGGTTTTGTTTTAAATCCTATTATGTCTGGTGTTAGATCCATTCATTATTTCAGCCTTATCACCCTGAGCTTTTCTCTTAGTGACAGACTCTTTGGGGGTATTTTTAATTGGTTAGCCTTTGTTACCTTTCTATGGCAATTCTTTCATGTTATTATTCTCTTTCAGCTATGAAAATCCAAGAGCAATGTTATTTTTTATTATGAGGCCTATTTAATATCATTTTCTATTAATGAAAAGGTGGTTATTATTTCTTTAGTCTATTTAAATATTTAAGTCTATGTGGAAAATATGTCTCCTCTGCCACTTTCAAGAGCTCCTCAACCATTAGGGGAGTGACCCTTACACCATGAGTAGAGCTCTTCTTGAAATTTTGCCTCGCAGTCTGGCACCTCCTCCTCCCAGGAGGCATCAAAATAGAAGTCGGTACAGCAGTATTGGCCACTTTTATTCTTGCCCTCCCCCAATGGGTGGATAGAGTCATCATGGCAACTCTGATGTTGGTTATTCACAACAGTCTCTAGCAAGCACTATTTTTCATATGTAGGTAATTGATGGTTGGCCTCTCACTATTCATGATGATCCCTTAGATGACTAGAATGCTCTGTAGATTCCTAACATGGAACTGCCTACTTGGTCGATGCTTCCTAAGGATGATCCTTTGCTTCCACCTCCTAAGACAGTGGTTTATACATAAAATTCTATTATATGGTTATTTTTTAGTTATTTGGGTTGTGCCTTGACTGACTAATTTTGTTGTTTTGGAGCCAAATTTATCTTGCGATAAGAAATTTGAGTTGTAATGTATCTGACTACTTTACTTTATAATCTTATGTAATTATATTTTTTATTAATATAATGTGAAACATTCCAATAATAAAATATGACTAAAAATGAAAAATCAACTCATAAGTTATAAAATATATACAATAAAGTGATTAAAAATGATTTTTACTTAAACACACTATACTATGCTCGGACCCTCACTTATTAAATGTACAACCATCTTAAGCTCCATTGAATTTGTCTAAGCTCTATTAACCCTCTCTATGCTTAAATCTATCCTGGACGATAATCTAATCCACTTAAACAAAAGTTGATCCATGGATAAAAATTAAATAATACATTTAAATTTTTAAACCACAATTTATTTTATAATATTGCATTTGTATAAACACGAATTTATATAAAGTTAATTTTTTAATGTCATTCAAATCTTTTACCTACAAATAATGATCTTAACGATATTTCCTTGTTTTCACATAGCCATCCCATGATAGTGGGAAAATTTAAAATCCCATTTATATACGATAAGGAATTTCAATTTAGTATGTTATAAAAGATTTTTAGTAAGTTGAATATGAACTTGGGTAGATTAAGTTATGCAATTCTAGTCTGAGACCAAATGTTTTAATCCTACAATCACTGCCCATAAAGCCAATAAATCTATAGCTTCAAACATGTCATTATATTGACTGTGGACAAGCGAATGGAAAGTTATAGTGCCACGGTTAAATCCCTAAGCATAATTATTAAGGAGATATTGATAAATTTGTGATGTAAACTAATAGCGAAGCTTTTATTTTCTCTCGGAATATGTGCAAGACAATGCCCTATAGTTGACACTTGTCATTTGATGAATGACTTGTCAAATTTCACTTGACTAACTATTAATCATGTTCGCTTATTTAACTATATGCATATAATATAATATCAATATGCCTCTTGATAAGCACATTCAAATCATTAATTAAACCGGAGGTAAAAAAAACTTGCCTACAACCCAGAAAATTATTTAAGGGGAAGTTGTTTGATTTATTGGTCCTTATACTTTCATTCATTGTCAATCATGGTGTGTATTTAGTAATATGTCACCATTATATATGCAAACATTAATTTTTTTTAGGTGATTGAGATGTTAAGGTTGTATATAAGAAAACATATTTATGTAAAATAAAGTAATAAAATTATATGGAAATTAAATAATATGAAAGTAGATTTAATGATAATTTGGAAAGTTCTTCACAATGTACTGAATTTGAAATTTGTATAAATTAGAAATGATTGTGCATAGAATTAAATAAAAAGATAAATATTTTATGGTTTGATTAGATAATGAAGAATAATGCAAAAATGAATCCAAACTCATGGATGAAATTTTTACAATAATTCCTCTCTAGTGGACCCACCTTTTGTTGGAGTTGTGTCACAATCCCTTTCTATTTTTACAGTTTTTTAATTCAAACCACTTATTCTTACATTAACGAACATGTGGTAATGAAAATATTGCTACAATGAAATTACACAATTTCAAAACAAAATTCAATCTCTATCTTTGAAATTCTTAAATTTTGTTTTCTACTTGCTAACCATGCCTTGTTTCTAACTCTTTAAATAGAAAGGGAAAGTTCTTATTTAGTATTTTTAATTACAACATAAAATATAAACTAAATTCTAGTTGTTACCAAAATGGAGGAGAAACAACCTACGCATTTGATTTGAAATATTTACAACCAATAAGAAAAATTTAGTAGAAAATAGGACATTGAAAGAGAACAATTTGTTCTATTGTTGCAATGGCCTTAAAGACTTGGTTCAATGAAGAAGGCATGATGATGGCCAGTTATGATATTGATTTTCCCTTTTCCTTCATTTTAATAGCCACATTGTACTTCAAATTGTGGTGGACATGTACTTCAAACCATAACTATCTATAACAGTCATAATTGTTAGAAAATAATTAATCCTCATATTATTTGTGATTATTGTAATATGTATTATTATGCGAATAATAATTCACTATAAATTATATTTGATTAGGATAATAAAATATATTGTTTATAGAAACAATATATTTTAATTAACAAGTTAGTTTTTTGTTTACCTTCTTATTTTATAGGAAATTGTTAATCCATCTTGGCTATTTAATAGCCTAGATATATGCTAAATACAATATAGTTTTTCTCTATGATTATTTTTTTGTGTTCATTCGTTCTTTTATTTCTCTATTAATCATACTCAGATCTGAACTAGTCTCATTATCTAGTATCAAAGCAAGAAAATAGTCTGTTAAGTCTATGAAGGAGAATATTGTGTTCAAGATGAAAGTCTTTGATAATGTTTCTTGATAATATTCATGGTGTTTCATGCTTAGGCAGCTGTATGATGGAGTCTTAGAGTCGTACGACTTGTGATTGAGATTCTAAAGCCTGCAGCAAATTAGATTTTGAAGTATTTGATTTGTGCATTGATCAATCAAAAATCAATGATGATAAATAAATCGTAATATGCTTTGCAAAGGAGAATCTGGTATTTAATGGCATGAATGGTGCCAAATCTATTGTAGTCAAAGTTGTCTCGTAGTGCCACCAAATTTGATAGATATTGCTTGTAATCTTTAAAATTTAAAATGGCGATATCTTTTTTAAAGTGTTGAATATAAGCTCGTATCTATACAAATCAAATTTTGCATCTCACTAAAAGCAACTATTATGAATATAGTCTGCATGCATTTGTTTCTACTGAGTACTCTAAAAAATGCTAAGCACTGAGAGCGAACGTGGATGAAGTTATTGATAATGCAGGTTTTGTGCAGTCAAGCATTATAGATTTGAATAGATCTCTCAGTATTAAACATCTCTAGTATCTACCATTTGGAAAGAAACTTGGCTACTAAGTTTGCTTTCATTGATCGAATTGCTTCAGTGTCGGATCTGTGCACTCCATAAGTTTTCAAGCTAACCAACAGATATTTAAGCTTGCACATCTTTCATAGACCAATGTATCTTTTGCCTGGCCTACTCATCAACAATCAACTGGAGTATAATTTTGAAGATTCTGGTGTAATACAATAAAAGAGGATGTGATCCGAATGTTGCGTGAGGTAACTGTATACCCGGTAGAAGGAGAATCGAACCTCAAATGTCATCAGATCAACATGCAGACTCGAAATCCCTTGTTTAGCATTTTGATTTGGTCTTGTTGGAATAGACAACCCGAATTAATCACCTTCCCATGTGTTGTACAATTTTGGATTGGTTTTCTTTGAATCAAATGAAAGTTGTGAGCCGTTTTGGCATCACCACATCTCCACCTCGCCTTCCAAGTTGGATTTTAGGTATTTCTATTTTATTAATTTTTTTGGTTCAAATAAAATTGTGTTAATGGTTTTGTCATCACTTAGTAATATTAGGTTTTAAAAAAAGTTAATTGTCATTTTGTCCTTTACTTTTAATTTCAGATTTTTAGATTAATGTTTTTTTGGTTGATGGGTTCAAAATTCCTATAGTTGAGTGTTTATTTTAAAAATTGTTTTTAGATTCTTTATTGTGATATTTGTCAAAGTCATTTATGAGTTTTATCTAGGTGTATATTTAGTTTTATTGTTAAGTTTTAGTTTGGTTTTATTAGATTTTATCTATTTGTGTATTTTTTATATGTTCAAAAACTCAATAGTATCATCAAATTATTTAATTGTAAAAGAGTCATTTTTTAATGTCAAACATATGTCAAAAAAAATCAGTGTTTTTTTAGAGAGTCATTTCATCATTTTTTTTTAGAGTTAAATAATTTATTTGTACAAAGATGGACTATCACTTATACATGACATCCTAAGTCAAGTTAAATGTCAAACATGTCGATCTTATGGGAGGATTTCTCCTCAACAAACTCATGTATTTGAGCTTCACGACTTCTAAGTTTGAGTAAGCAACCACTTGCTTGAGGTTGGAGGATACTGAAAGATGGAAGATTTATATGCCTCTCATTAAACACTAATGAAGGGGTGATTCTGCTATAGTGGCACATATATATTTTCTATCTTCAGTACTTTTTTGTATGTGTGACAAACAAGAGGTGTATTTCCTATTTTGTCACATAGTGTACTGCATAAAAACGGTGTTTAAGAGATACAAGAATATAGCAATAGTTAGGAGAGAAGTTAACTACAGAGATCCTCTAACTGTCTTACTTATTTATGAAGATGATTGGCCAGTGAAATGTCTGTTGCAATCACATAGAGTAAATTTAGGATGCATTATTCACATAGTAGTGGTCATATGCAATCAAGATTTAGACAATATTATGCAAACCTAAGAGTATGTATTGGCATATAATTCTGTTCGATCCAGTTCTTGAAGAAATAGGAGTGAAATTTTAACAAATGGTGAATGGTTGATGGCAGATACACCTATTTGAAGTTTTCACATTGATTTGATTGATGTGTTCTTGATAATGAATGGTTGATAAGAGTTGATGTGTTCCTTTTTTACTTTGATTAAGTCCTATGAAACACAAATTACCATGTAAGGCCTATGGGGGAGAATGTTAGAAAATAATTAGTCCTCACATTATTTTTTATTATTGTAATATGTATTATTACGTGAGTAATAATTCATAGTAATTTATATTTGGTTAGGATAGTAAAATATATTGTTTATACAAATAATATATTTTAGTTGTACCCATATTACTATTAACGGGTTAGTTATTTATTTACCTTCCTATTTTAGAGGAAGTTATTAATATATCTTGGCTATTTAATAGCCTATGTATTATTCAGATATATGATGAATATAATATAGTTTTTCTCTATGATTATTTTGTGTGTTCATTCACTCTTTTATTTCTATGTTAGTCGTACTCAGATCTAAACCAGTCTCATTAATAACTAGGTGTTAAAAATAAGTTCTATGGGTTATGTTTCAGTCAATACATATTAGAATAACCATTACAACTAGTTCTACAAGATGGAACAACTATTATAGTTGTTTCTAAAGGTTAGAATGTTAGTTATAATTGTTATGGGCTGTAATTCTTATGTTTATTATTTCTATGGGTTAGTCATTCAATTGATATGAGTTTCCTACTTAGGTCATATGGGTTGGCATCCCTAGTTGTTATGAGTTAGCCTACTCTAGTTTTTATGGGTTTGACTACCTACTTGTTATGGGCTAGTTTATGAGTGATCCAACCATGCTATATAACTACTATGAGTATCTACTTTATTTCATAGTTTGTCCTTAAGATCTGCATTTATTATATTATTAATAAATTCAAAATAATAATGCTACTAAATGATACAATATTATTTATAAAATAAATAAATGAATCATAAAATACTAAATATTTATACATTTTCATTGAGTACTATATAACAAAAAAGAGTATAAAGGAAAATTTTGATTTGATTGTCATTAATTTAAAATGATCATCAAAAGAATTTTGAAAGGAATTTCATGGTTAATATCTTAGTGCATCATACCCCCAAACTAACCATTTTTTCATCCTTGAGAAATTTAAATCTCATTAAACCTCATCATGTATTGAACACACAATTGAAATAAAATAAAAGGTTTATATGAATGTTCTCCTTTCTATAAATAAAACCCCCTTTTTATAAAAAATTTCCATTCTTCTATTTTTTTTATATTCATCTAATTATTCATTTCTTGTCCAGTTAGGGATATGTGTTAGAGAGTTGTCAATGATGTCATGAAGATGTCATGGAGGTGTCATGGTGAGTGGATGAAGTGCTTTGATAGCCTAAGTAACAATGACAAAGTGTGTTTGAAGTTGTCTTGGTTGATATTCAGTTTTGGCTTGGTTAGAGATGTTTAGGGATGAGTATGGTAATTTGAGCATGAGCGAATGAGTCAGGGAGATTTGGTCATATGGTTATGATCACATTAGTCCCTAGTTGTTATGTATTATATCTTAGGTCATGTGCCTAAGTGTAGTCAAAGATATGTGGATTCTTATTTGGGCTCTCAGGTATTTTGACAATATTTTTTATGTTCAAATAGAGCCGAGTAAGCATGTTGATTATGTCATCATTTACAGGCATGGAGGTTTCAAGAGGAAATGGTCACATAGGTTTGTTCAGTATTGTGCCTAGTTCTTATGTGCTAAATCTTAGGTAGTGTACCTAAGTGCATCAAAAGATATGCAAGTGAAAATTTGGGTTCCTAAGTAGTTTGATAGTGTTTTCCCATACCCAAATTTTCATAAGGTAAGAAAGAGATGAGTAATAATTTTGGTAATGGCATATCTCGCACATGTGAATGTTTCAAGAGAATTTAATCATATGGGTTTGTTTAATTTTTTACCTAGTTAATTTTCATTAAATTTTAGATCATACCCAAAAGCATGTCAAAATATATGCATGTGAAAAGTTGGCCTTTCAGACATTATTGGCTTATTGGTAGAAAAATATGAGTGAGAAGACTAATGGCATTATATCTCACTCATGCAATGTTTTCAGTACCAATTTGACACATGGTTGGATTCTTCTATGTGAAGAGATCATATGATCCAAATTTTAGAACATGCACTTGAGTGAAGCAAAAGTTATGGAGGTGCAAATTTGACCTTATAGACAGATTGCAATGGTTCCCATACATAGTCATTTTTTTACAAGTTAAATTTTGAGCAACATCGATAGAGTGAATTGTTCCAAGAAGTCAGGAAGTAGTGAAATAGTGCCAAGTGTTCAATGTTTAACACTAAGCAGAGATAAAGATAAAGCTTCTTCTAAGGATCAATGGTGAGTATGTGATCATACAGATAGAGATCAATGGTGCACGTTAAAGGCAAGAGGTCAAAGTGATAGTTGTCTAGTATAGTTAAATCTAGGATAATCTCAACAAGATCAACAAAGCACATGAGGTCAATGTTTCGAGATTACACGAGATGAGGTCAACTATTCGAGGGTTAAAATTTAGGCATTAGTACACTACACATTAAAGTTTAGATAAAATCTATAGTGTGTATTTAATCTAAGCATTGAGGACATGAGATGCGAGCATAGTGTTTGATGTTTAACTGTGATTGTTTGCTTTTGAATATTTGAATCTGTAAAGGAAAAACTAGTGCTCTATTTTTTGGATATATCTTTCTATCTATGTAGAATTTGCTCATGGTGTAAAAATTCAACTTGTAGAGGACTCTAAGTCACATCTTTAAATATATATTTTAAGATTTGAAAGTTCAAAGTTATGAAGTTTTAAAGTTGATTGTGTGTTCATGTATGCTCTGCAAGTAACTCGTGAAGGGTAATTGAGATTGTATTGATGTTGTTTCGATGCTTCATAATTAATTAGCTATTGGATCATGTTTTAGATTCCATATTTATGATATTTTTTTTATGAAGGTTTGACCAATCATATGTAGTATGAATAAATAATTATAAGGTGACTATGTGTTCGTTCATAATGGCTATGTGTACAAAACATTGTTTAAGTGAATTATGCTTAAGAAGAAGAGTACTATGATGGTTATTTGAATTTAAGGACTGATAATTTATAATGGTTCCATGTATTTGGAAAGTGTTCCTTTTTTATTAGTTTGCTCGGAGAAGTTTCAAATAGCTAAATGGGTATCTATAGGACCTAAAAGTGACTTAGGCTTATTTGAAAGTGGATTATGCTTTGGGGTGACCCATGTGAGATGCCTTAAGGTTGAAGGCATGTATTGTGGTATACAAGGGAATATTATGGTCTTGATAATTCATGAATTCTCTATATATAGTGAAACCAAATGTGTTGGTTTCTATACTTGTGAGAGAGACTTTGTGAGATAAGTGCAAGGTAGATGTGAGAATTGTGGAGTGAAGGAGAGGTAGAGTGTCCAGTTGATGAATTGATGAGAAAATTAGATTTATGACTATGTGTATGACATTTAGGTCATATTTTTATGTTATAAATTTGCTCTTATAGTTTGAGGACATGTGAAGAGGTTTGAGTGTGCATATTTGGACGGTTTTAGTGAAGGAGAGAGATTGTGGCATGCCTATGTGAGAGGCCTATGTGAGATAAAGAAAGAGATTGTGCAGAGGTTAGATAAATAGATATCCATCATCAGGTGTTGAAGAAATCAATTCTAAGGTGGAAGTGTTCAAATAAGTGTCTAAAGGATTTGATCTTCCTTAGGGGCAGTTACTCCTTGTGAAACAAGTGTTTCACTAAATACCTTTGGTCAGGAGGATATGATCAAGGTTTGATGGTCTAAAGGATTTGATTAATTTCTTTTTTTAATTTATTTTAGGTAGTAGTCCATGTGTTTCAGGATTGAGACTGAGTTTTATTTGTCATGAGGGTTTTCCATAGGAATTATGTGTTATGTGTTTAATCTTATGTATGTATTGAATGTATGACCTCTCTTGTTAATGTTTCTTAATTAAGTTGATATAAGCTAATTGTTTAATAGTTTGAAATGAATGCAATTGAAATTGAAATATATAGGCTCACTGATTCACTCCCCTCTCAGTAATTATACCTCTAATAATTGGTATTATATTAGGTCCTTTAGTAAAGGCTTAACATATTGAAGGTGATCCAAGGTAAAATATTGGTATTCGTCAAGGAGGTTTCTCTACTAAGCAAGCACCAATATTCAATGGATCCAATTGTGCATTTTGGAGTGCATGGATGAGGGCATACATTATGTTCATAGTGTTTGATGTGTGGAAATATGTTGTGGATGGTTATGTTATTCCTACTACTCCTCCATCTAACACTAAAAACAAGAAGCTATTTGAGAATAATTATAAGGCAATGCATGCCATAACTTGTGTACTTACAGATGTTGAGTTCACCAAAATAATCGATTATAAATTTTCTAAAGAGATATGGGATAAAATTTAGATCATTCATAAAGGATATTCAAAAGTCAAGCTTGTTAAGTTACAAACTCATAGAAGGTAATTTTAAAGTCTCAAGATGAATGAAGAAGATTCTATGGCATCCTTTCTACAAAGATTTGATGAGATTTTGAACATCATCAAAGGTCTTAGTGAGAAACTTGAAGAGGATAATGTAGTT
>JARHVA010006717.1:362500-367500 GCA_037957365.1 Torreya grandis | reverse complement strand
TTCTCCTATGTGAGGAGATCATATGGTCCAAATTTTAGAACATGCACTTGAGTTAAAAAAATATATAGAGGTGAAAATTTGACCTTATAGATAGATTTTAAAGGTTCCCATATTAATTTTTTCATAATCTAAAGTTTGATAAATATCAATGGATCACATTTCTTGAAGAAGTCAGGAAGCAGTGAGATGGTGCCAAAAATTCAATGTTTAATGCTAAGCAGAGATAAAGATCAAGCTTCTTCCAAGGATTAATGGTGAGAAGGTAATCATATATATAGAGATAAATGGTGAAATTTAAATTCAAGAGGTCAAAGTGATAGTTGTCTATCATAATTAAATATAGGATGATCTCGAAGAGATTGATGGAGCACATGAGGTCAAAGTTTCCATATTTCATGAGATGTTGTCAATTGTTCAAGGGTTAACATTTGGTCACTACTACACCATGCATTAAATTTTAGATAATATAAATGGTGCATGTTTAATTTTAGTAAATATGACATGATTTGTGACAATAGTGTTTGAGGTTTAACTATGACCATTTGCTTTTGAATATTTGAATTTGCAAAGGAAAAACTAGTGCTCTATTTTTTGGCTATATATTTTGATCTATGAAAAAATTTCTCATGGTGTAAAAAGAGAACTTGTAGAGGACTCCAAGATTCATCTATAAATATATTTTAATATTTTAAAGTGTGTACATTAAAATTCATTAAGGTTCAAATTTGACAATGTGTTCGTGTATACTCTACAAGTAACTCATGAAGGGTAATTGAGCTTGTATTGATTTTGTTTCGATGTTTCATAATGAATTAGATATTGGAACATGTTGTATAATCCATAAGGATTCTTTTTGTGAATTATTAAGTTTTGACCAATCGTATGTAGTATGAACAAAGGTTTAGAAGGTGACTATGTGTTTGTTCATAGTGACTATGTGCACATAATGTTGTTTGGGTGAATTATGCTTAAGTAAAAGAGTATTGTGATGGTTATTATAATTTAAGGAGGACCTATAGATCATTTATAATGGTTCCATACATTTTTAAATTTTTTTTTTGTATTTTTCTTGGATAAGTGTCAAAGAGCTGAATGGGTCTCCATAGGACCTAAAAGTGACTTATGCCTATTTGAAAGTGGATTATGCTTTAGTGTGACCCATGTGAGATTCCTTAAGGGTGAAGTCATGTATTATGGTTGATAAGGAAATATTTTGGTCTTGATAATTCATGAATGCTCTATATATAGTGAAACCAAATGTGTTGGTTTCTAGACTTGTGAGAGAGACTTTGTGAGACAAGTTCAATGTGGATGTGAGAATTATGGAGTGAAGGAGAGGTAGAGTGCATAGTTGATGAATTGATGAGTAGGGAATATTAATGATAGTGTGTATGACCTTAGGTCATATTTTTTATGTCATAAAATTGATCTTGTAGTTTTAGGATATGAGAAGAGGTCTGAGTGTTCATATGATAATAATTTGAGGGAAAGAGAGATATTGTGGCATCCCTATGTGAGAGGCCTATATGAAATATACAGAGATTTTGTGCAAGGGTTAGATAAATAGAGATCCATAATTAGGTGTTGAAAACATCAGTTCTAAGGTGTAATTTTTTAAAGGAGGGTCTAAAGGACTTGATCTTCCTTATGGGTAGTTTCTCCTTGTGAAATAGGTGTTTCATTAAATACCTTTTGTCAAGAGGATATGATCGAGGTTTGTTGGTATAAATGAGATGATTAGTATCTTGTTTTTAATTTCTTTTAGGATATTATTCCATGTGTTTTATGCTTGAGATTGGTTTTTATTCCCCATGAGGGTTTCCCACAGAAACTATATGTTATATGTTTGATCTTGTGTATCTATTGAACGTATGATCTCTCTTGTTACTATTGCTTGATCAAGTTGATATATGTTGATTTTTTAATAGTTTAAAAGGACTAAAATTGAAATTGAAATATATGGGCTCACTAATTCACTTCCCCCTCTTAGTGATTGTACCTCTAATAATAGGAAATGATAATGGTGGAGGATGAAATGTTATAGCCAACTATTGAATCCTCTATCTCTTTGTTGCATCAATTTATTTGTTCACTTTTTAAATTTCTACTCTGATTTTATACCTAAAGGAATGTTCCTTTCATCAAAAATCATGGGTTATTTCATCCCATCTTCTTGTGCATGAAATAATATTTGATCTTCCAATGTGATCCAAATGTGACAAATATTGATTTTGGGCTTGAACTTGTTTTCTCACAAAATACAATGCCAAATCTATTTATGACATAAGAATGGACCAGTTCTATGTTATTTGAGTTATCCTCATGTCTTCTCCCCTTATTATTAACTTGGCCTCCTCATTTTCATGATATTAAGTTATCTCCTTACCTCTATTACATTCATTAACTAGATATGATGGAAAGGATCTAATTAGCACATCCCCCACATAGATTGGGATTCCATTCTAAATCATAAAAAAAACATAATTATGAAGATATAATTGACATAGTTGGTTTTGGTCTTCATTTTTACTCCTCTCATAGACATTAAAATGTGTGATGACCACTTACTATTGTATGTAGATTATAAAATATCTGCATGAATTTGAATTTAAACCACTAGTTATTGATTTAAATGGCATAGACCCTTTTAGGTGGTCTAAAATATATCTTTTGGATAATAAGTTGGCTTAATTCTTCCATTTCTTATTTTAGTTCAAAATTTTATTGTTCTTTTTTTTTTAATTTTACCTCTACATCCTTTAGTTTTTCCTTTTTTTTCTCTATTAGTTGACTATACTAGTTGTACCATTGGATAAGTATGGATTTAATATTAAACCTCTCTTTAAAAAAAAAATCCTCCTTAATAATTCCATCCATTTTAGTGTAAATATATTCTTAATTTCTCTTTATGGTTTCTTCAACTAGATATTTTGTTTCTACAAGTTGTGTTATGGGTTGTGTTATAGGAACTCAAATGTGTCTAGTTTCTATTTCTACTACCCTTGCCAATGAATCAAACCCATTCTCATTGTTTTAAATTACCCTAATATGTGTCGTAAGTTTTTTTATTTTTATAAGGGAGGATGCCAATTTTTTATTTTATTCTTTGTTTGGAATAACATGGGTTTCATGTTTCTATACCACCTCTTCATTATCAATGGTTTGTTCTGCCACTCTTATTCATTCATTTGATGGTTCAAGTGCAAGTCCTCAATGTTCCATTTTACCAAAAACTCCAAAAATTGAGTTGAATGAATTATAAATTTCTTCTTTATTACTACTAGTGGTTTCAATATCTTCTTCCTCTATTTCCTCCACCTCCCCATATAAGCCTCCCCTCTCAATGTGGATAACATTAAAGGATTCATGGGTTTATTATTTTTATAGATTGCATAATTTTCTCTATGATTTCATCTTAGGATCACTTGATGGGTGAACCATTTGTATTTTTTTGGGACTTAATATGAGGACATATCTTCTACCCTTTTCTCTAGAAGTGGATCCTTACCCCTATCATGTCAGGGTAAGGTGGAAGGGATAAAACTTATTCTTATTCTTACAAAAGGTTTATCCACTCTCACATTTTATTATCATTATTTAAATACCATATTACCTTCTTACTCCTCAACTACCATATTTACTTTAGCTACCACATCTTCAACTATCACTTTTACTTTAGTTGCTACATCTTCCTCTCATACCTCAAATTCCATATTATCTTATTCTTATTTGGGTGGTATTTATTTCATTCTCAATATGTCTTTCCATGATAAATTAGATGTTTTTTACTTTATCACTTCTATACCAAAAGTTGAATTAAACAATGGGGAGACCAAGCCTTTGTTTTTACATTTTGGTACTCTTTTACCATACTTTTCAATATATTCATTAGGAAATTTAACACATTGACCATCAAATTATATCTCAAGTGATTGATAATATTTAAATAAAATGAATAAAACATAAAGTGTCTCTCATAATAGGTGAGGTATTCTGTAATAAAGGTAGATACTTCTACCCAAAATGAAATGAATAAAGATCAAAGTGTGACCCAGTTAGAAGACTTTAGTTATTCATTGGTTGTATGGAATAATATCTTGTTATTTTAGATATTTTTATTCATTATCATAAATCCCTTATCCGTGGAAGGATAGTAACCTTTGCCAATAGGTCATTAGTGACCTCAAATCATATCCCCCTAATGGTAGTTACACCATCTCTTAGGTTTTTTAAAAATGCCTTGGTTATTTGAGCATCATATCCAATCAAGTTATAAAAATATTTCAACCAACTTATGTTTATGAATATATCAAAAATATCATGTCTCTTTTTCAATGTTATTAGGTTTGTCATCTCTCTTCAAAATACATCTCCGACCTTTTTTGGTCACTTTTTTCTTGCAATAAATAGTGTTCATAATTTAGATATCATAATGAGAGAGTTATGATTTTGGGAATGTTTCTTTTGTTTTATGTTGTTGATGTGATATCCATCATTACTTATCTATCCATAATTACCTTCTGACCTTTACTTATTTCTTGTCTTCTTTCATCAATCGTGATAGGACAAATATCTACCCAACTTTATTTTTTTCTAGCTTGTAACATCATGATAAGTCATTCCTCCCCCCAAACCATCAAATCACTCATACTCTTGTACCTTTTATAATGGCTAGTATGTGCAAAGAAAATAATATAATGAATGATAATTTTTATGGATGATTTAATATGCAATAGATTAATCATATTTATTATACATTATGATAAAAAAGGAAGTTTTTCCCATAGGTAAAACCCATAGATTAGGAAACATTACTTAATACAACATGACTACATAGCTTTAAATGTTTAATATGAAAAACATGATTATTCTAGAAAAATAATTATATCATTACTTATTACAAATTGGTTTAGAAATGAATCTAGTTTGTTTAGTCTGCCTTCTTTGTTCATTACTAATGTCTATATGAATCTCTAATTTTTTTTGATTAATTATGGAGG